>JAVTVY010020132.1:0-75774 GCA_036873755.1 Hanleya hanleyi
TTCTTAAGAAACAGAAGGTATTTTTCTTCCATACGTACAACGAGACCAAAGCCTCTGTGGTGGAACGATTCAATCGCACCTTCAAAGGACGAATGTACAAGTATTTTACCGCCCAAAACACCCGACGGTACATCGATGTACTACCTCAACTGGTGCAAGGGTACAATCGAGCCTATCATCGCAGTATCCAGCGAGCCCCCCGCGATGTGACAGAACGCAACGAACATCAAGTGCGTGGTACGCTGTACTCACCCAGCCCACCATCACTCACGTCACCCCGTTACAAACGTGGAGATGTGGTACGGATCAGTAAAGTGAAAGGCCAATTTGAGAAAAGTTACTTGCCCAACTGGAGTGACGAGCACTTTGTCATCGTTCGCCATAAACCTCGACAGCCACACGTCTATCAACTGGAAGATCTACCAGGAGAAACACTGCAAGGCACGTTTTACGAGGCAGAATTACAACCCATAGTGAAAACACCGAAAGACTACTACACGGTGGAAAAGATTTTGAAAACGGAACGTCGACGTGGCATCCCCTATCATTTCGTCAAATGGCAAGGGTGGCCCCGTTCGTTTAATTCCTGGGTGTCAGGCCGTGACATGAAACGTCTATAAATTCTAACCCCTATCACCGCCATCCTTCAGTGTAGGGTTGTACCATGGATAGTGCACATCTACCCTTACTGTTACGAACTCGAAAAGCACAAGTGGGTACTATAGTGTGTCTAGTAGTGCTTGTGGGTACGTTATTTGGAGGCGTGTTCTTCGATTTGGCGTACGTGATATCCTGTTTCAACACCCCGCCTCCCACAATTCCACCTCAGTCATCCACCACCACCACCACTACGACGCTGCCTACACCATCCAAGACGTCAAGGTACCGCCACGTATCAACCCAGACACCCACGTCTACCACGCCGTCTACTCCATCCACTACATCACCTGACCGTCACATCCATCCATCCACGCCTACCACGCCCCGTATTACTACTACGACGCTGCGTACTACGACGCCACGTCATCCTCCGTTACCCTTGAGAAGCGACGATCCTTCCAGTCCATCATCACCACCACCACCTAGTACCACCACTACCACTACCACTACCACTCCTACGACGCTAAACACATTTAGAGTGCGCGAATCACGTTTACCACGGCAACGGTACCCGTTCGACTACGATCCCCGGTGGGATCCACGAGCACGGTGGTGGGCCTCTGAACGCCGAGCGCAAATCACCAAATAAAAAAAAAAAAAAAAAATTATGGATCCTCGGTGGCAGCATCCTTTCACGTGTCTCATCGCTGGACCGACAGGGTCGGGAAAAACACACTTCGTTCAACGTCTCATCCAACACGGGTCAGCCCTCATTTCACCTCCTCTAGCTCGCATCCTGTGGTGTTATGGAGCTTGGCAACCCACGTACGAGGAACTGGCACGTGTCCCGGGACTCACCTTAATGGAAGGCTTACCCCCTGAGGATACACCCAAAGACACGTTGGTGGTGGTGGACGATCTCATGACGGAAACGGACAGTCGAATCACCCGTCTCTTTACCAAAGGAAGCCATCATCGTCGGTTGAGCATCATCTACATCGTGCAGAATCTCTTCAGTAAGAACAAAGAGCACAGGAACATTAGTTTGAATGCTCAGTATGTGGTGTTATTCAAAAACCCCAGAGACGCTTCCCAAATTACGCACCTGGCCCAACAGATGTACCCTAAAAACACGGCCTTTGTACGAGAAGCCTTTGAAGATGCTACCCAACGAGCTCACGGGTATCTACTCATCGACTTGAAACAAGACACTCCCTCATCCCTTCGATTGCGTACCCACATTTTTCCCGGAGAGGTGCAGACGGTGTACACACCCAAATAAAAGAAGAAGACAATGCACTCTAGCCGTCACTCATCATGTCTGCACGGGTACGCAAGCACGCGCCGGCCCTCCGCGTATTACGCAGCGCGCCACCGGAGGTGGGCCGGGCCCTGGTGCGCGGGGCGGATCCCGACTTGGTACGGTGTTTGTGTGAAGTGGCGCATAATGTGTTAAAAGGCAATGTTCCGCTCAGTCCTCTGCAGAAAGGGAAATTGCAACGGCACAAGGCGGGTCTCCGAACGTTGGTGAAGAAGACGGGTAGTGTGAAGAAAAAGAAACAGGTGTTACAGCGAGGTGGATTTCTCGGCGCACTCCTCGCACCCTTAGCCGCTACTGTACTGGGGCCGTTACTAGGCTCCATCTTGGGACGCTAACGTCATGGAACATACGAAAAAAATGATGCTGGTCGAACCTCGACTGTTACAGAGTTTGCAATCACCCTATCCCGTGCCTGCCACAGTGCAACAACTGCAGTCTCTGGATGAAGAGATGAATAGTATACTCCAACGTCGACTACCCGATCACGAGAAAATTCAACTCTACCATCATACGCTGAACCGGTACCAGACGTTTATGGATCAATATAGAGGGAGTAGTAGTAGTACACCACAACTACCCACAACGCCCACAACGCCTACACTCACACCCCCGCCACCACCATCCTCATCCTCTGCCTCACCTCAGCTGGAACAGGAAGTGTTGGCCAGTGTGCCTAAAGCCTTCAAGACCAAGGCGCGTTTATTGTTGGACCGGGTGAAACAGAATGCCGATATGGGTTGGAACGCTGAAGGAAAACTACTGATTCGAAACCAAGTGGTGCCGGGATCTCATATGACGGATTTAATCAACGATATGGTACGTTCTCGCAAACACTCTAATCCACCGGGCTGGGAAGCCTTTGCTCAGGGATTAAAAGACACACACACTCCTCAAGAATTGGTAGGAAATCGTGAACGCTGGAAGTGGATGCAAGCACCCTCTCGACTTCCCCCTATCTGGGAACGTGAATGGCAACCTCAGACGCCGCCCAAAACACCCTCACGGCAGGTACCTACTTCGTCACCTCTTTTACCACGCCATCCCCTGCAAACCTCCAGAGCTAAGTCACCGCGACCATCACGACGCCGAGGTCAGCAGCCCAAGACCTGGGGACCTTACTGGGACCCTTACTAAGGGGTACCTTACTAAGGAGGGAGGGTGACCTGCCTATAAAAACCCGGTGCAGAAGCCAGAACAACTCAGTCGTCATGTTTTACCTGACGTTGCCCAGTAATAGTTCACTCGATGTGTTTCCTGACAACACCTTGGCCAAGTATGTCACTCAATTACCACAACCGTTACATTTACTGGGTCGGTGGGAATGTGGACTGGTAGATATTCAGTACCCTTACTCGTGGTACAACGTACGAGACCAAGAAGTATGGTACGAAGTGACGTACGAAGGCAAAGTCACCAAACTCATTCTCCCCGAAGGCCAATACGATACGCCCCAGAAGTTCATAGAGGGTCTGCTGTCCTTGTTGGAGTACAAGTCTCTACGGGAGGCCACGAATAAATCAAAACCCCTGCAAGTCTACCCTTTCAAGAATCACATAATCTTGACTGTCAACCCACACAACGACAAGGCCTGTATCCTGCTGAGCCCTAACGTGGCTGTGACACTCAGTCCTACACTACAGCAAATGTTAGGTCTGCCTTTCAGAGTGTACCCGGGGCCCACCACCGACAACGGTAACGATGTGATGGATATGAAAGTAGGCATGTACGCACTCTACGTCTACTCGGACGCAGTGGACAACCATATTGTGGGTGATGTGAACACACCTCTGTTACGGGTGGTGCCCATTAGCAAGTCGTATGGCGATCAAGTCAACCAGAGTTTCAACCATATACTCTACCTGCCCGTACGACATACCGATATCAACACGATCACGGTAGATATAAGAGATGACACGGGACACCCGGTGCCATTCGAACGAGGGAAAGTGGTGCTGACACTTCATTTCCGACAAGCCCGTTCTCCTCACTTCGTATAATGTACGTGCCTTACCAGTGTCATACACCCAGCTATGCCGACTACTACAAGAAACAAACGGGGGAGGCTTGCCCATCTTTAGCGGTGCACGCATGCAACGAGGTCACGGATTGGGAAACATACTGGGCAGCATTGTGAAAACGTTCTTACCCTTGGTGACACGGGGTGTCAAAGCGGTAGGCAAACAAGCGGTACGCAGTGGATTGCGCGTGGCTGGTGATGTGATGGGAGGCACAGCACCCCGACAAGCCTTGAAACGACGGGCTAAAGAAGCCGGCAGCGTCTTGATCGCCAAAGCCCTTAAAAGACAACCCCGGACACAGCGAAGAGTCATTCGACGTCCAACACACCGACGACGCACACCCCGGAGGGCTAAGACCCACAAGAAGAAGAAGAAGAAGAAGAAGAGTAGTAGGAGAGACATCTTCGCATAATGGCATTCATTCACTCCGAGTCGTGTCCGTCTACCAACAGTGAATTGGATTTGTGGACTATTCCACCCACCCAAACCAGTGTAGCCGAAGGACGTTGGGTAGAACATCGACCCCTGGCTAGCCTGACGGGGACGGGCCCTGTGGAATTTACCATTGAAAACAAAGATACAGCCTACCTGGATTTAGCCCACACCTACTTGTACGTGAAAGCCAAAATAGTGGACGCAGCCGGAGGCAACGTAGCGGACGATGCAGTAGTAGGCCCAGTGAATCTTTGGCTGCACTCCTTGTTCCAACAGGTGGATATGAGTCTGAGCGATAGACTCATCAGTACGTCGACCAATACGTACCCGTACCGAGCCTACATGGAGACGCTGTTGTCGTACGGTGCAGATGCCAAAAAATCCCACTTGCAAGCCGCGCTGTACTACAAGGATACACCCGGCTCCATGAATAGCGTGCTGGCTGCCAATAATGGGTTGGTCAACCGCAAAAACTTGACAGCCGATAGCAAGTCCGTCGATATGATGGGACGACTCCACGCCGATCTGTTCCTGCAAGACCGCTACATGATGAACGGTGTATCCATCAAGATCAAGTTGATCCGTTCCACACCTGCGTTCGCCTTAATGGCCGGTGGAGCGGCCCCCAATTACAAGATCATCCTAGAAGATGCAGCCCTGTTTGTGCGTACGGTGGATTTGCAACAGGGCGTGTTGGTGAGTCACATGGAAGCCTTATCGAAAAAAACAGCCCTGTACCCCATCCGACGCGTACAGACCAAGGTGTTCTCTGTGCCAGGCGGTACGATGATGGCCAATCGTGAAAATTTATTTTTAGGGGATCTCCCTAAACGTATTACCATAGCGTGTGAGACCAACACCGCTTTCAATGGCGCATGGGATGAGAATCCGTTCGCCTTTCAACATTTCAACCTGAACTTTTTGGCACTGCACGTGGCTGGCCATCAAATTCCAGCCCGCCCCTTACAACCGGATTTTGCTAACCAAAACTATGTGCGCAGCTACCTGAACCTGTTTACAGCCACAGGACAAAACAACCAGGACGAAGGAAATACCATCACTCGACGAGACTTTTACCGTGGGTACACATTGTTCGCCTTTGACCTCACTCCCACCTTGGAACACGATCATCAACTGGCCTTGCTGAAGAAAGGAAACCTACGGTTGGAACTGCGTTTCGCCACCGCTCTAGCCCAGACCATTAACGTGATTTGCTACGCCGAGTTTGATAACGTCATCAGCGTGGATCAGCAAAGAAACGTGCTGTGTGACTACGCCAACTAGAGTCATGGATACAGAACAGCTGATGGGCATACTCCAGCGAGATCCGAAGATCCCCTTTCGAGGTGTGTTTCCACGCAATGTGTTTCCCACCCACTCCACCACCCCAGCAGCCTACATCCTGAATACAGACCCGGGGTGTCAACCCGGTGAACATTGGGTAGCTGTGTACGTGGACACCCTAGGCCAAGGCGACTACTTTGATTCCTACGGACTTGCACCCCTACATGCCGATTTGGTGAAATTCATGGACGTCTCTACTACAATGTGGCGTTGGAATACTCAAAGATTACAAGGACCCTTGAGTAGTGTGTGCGGCCAGTACTGTGTGTTTTATCTCACTCACCGGAGTAGAGGACATTCTATGCCAACCATCGTACACATGTTTGATGATTATTGTCAAGCCGAAGACCGTGATGTCCTGGTCTATGACTGGACGGCCTCTCGTTTTAATGTGCATGCTCCATTTCTCTGGTTAACTTAAAAATGCACTGCGCGCAGGCCACTTGTTTTTTTTTTATTATCACGTTATTGTTATGACGTTGTTGTTCTGACGTTCATTGATGTTGAATAAAAATTGATGAAAAAACACAAAAAATGATGGGGGTTTGACTTCTTTTTTTTATTTAAGTGCACAAGAAGGTATAGAATAGATACAAATAGAATAGTAGTAGTGGTGGTAGGATTAAGGTACAAAAAAGTTCTGTCAGGAGTAGGATTCGAACCTACGCCAGCTCTTCGCAGACCAGCACTTAATACCGGCGCCTTAGACCACTCGGCCATCCTGACTTTTACATTTGTGTATCAACAGTTATAGTTCGACATTGTTCACAAGTCCAAGTAAGTGGTGCTCACACCATCGGCCAACACTTTTCGTTTCGGGTAAAAGAAAGTAAAGGCGTCTCGTTGCTGAATGTACGTCCGCATCTGGTGGTCCACCACCCGAAATCCTCGGTTAGTACCACTCGCACTGGCCTGGCTTTGCAGCACGTTCAAGTACAAGGCTTTGTCGATGTTGGGATCGCGCAGGCTCACCCCTTTGCAGCTAAACTTATTTTGGTCTCCTCCTCCGTAACAGTAATACGTCTTGGAGGAGAGACCAATCATAGCATCCCCACTCCACTCCAGCTTGAACAGGCCCGGCGTACGCTTATCGTACTGGTAATGGTCACGTCGAGGTAGCCACTGGTCGCGTTCCGCTTCATACTGGGTACGTAACTCCGGTTTCACCAGGGACTCCCAATCCGCATTAGAGACGGCCATGTAGGCCGAGTCCGTATCCATCTCCATGAGTTGCCAGTCTGATGGATTAAAATACACACCCATGAAATCATACAGAAACTGCAGCATCCTCAGCTTGGCCACCTGATATACCATACATCCAATCTGCAGGGGTAGGTTGTAACGGATAGTCTTCTTGGCTGAAGTGACTTCATAGGTGTCGTCATTGATAACCTCCACGGACCGAAACAGAGGAGAATTCACTTTTTTGCGGGCTTGGGTAGTAGTACAAATGTTCACGTTGACGTGCTTATCCTGGTTCGTAACCGTTTTTCCATAATAACCATTGCCAGTCAACTTCCAACATTCACCGATGATGGCCTCACTCGGGTATTCATCACCTTGACGACGGGCCGACGTCACGATGTCGGCATTCTCCGCAAAACAAGCGTCGGGTACGTACTGTATCACTTGATATATTTGGGTAATTTCCAAACCGTGGTTCATGTACCACTGCAGTAAGGGAGTGCCCAGCAAGATTTTCTCGGCCCACATACTACCAATCAACATCCGTCGAGGTTGAGGCAAACACTCGTGTTGCTCCGCATAGGTCCTCATGGTGTCCCCAATATCAGCCCGACCCACCAGCGTGTTCTTAAAGATGGGCGGGCACTGGGCGAAGAGAGGCTTGAGAGTGTCGGGAACATGCAAATCACATTCGACAAAGCCGTAGAGGTCCCCCGAACGAATGGCGTCGAACATCTGTGGCAGACTCAGAAGTCGCCGACGACTCAAGGGGTACTCGCGCTCTTTTAGGAAACGTCGTAAATGGGGCAGGGCCTGGCACATCGTGTGAAATTCACACTCCCACATTTCAATCAGATGGTATCCTCTCTCTTTCACATAATCACCGTTCTCCACTACTTCTTCCCGTAATTCTTCCGGTGTTTTTCCACGTCGTTCGTTGAAGCGTCCAGCGCTGAAATGACATCCGTGGCCGTGCCAATAGCAACCGTAAAATTGGAATACGGTGGGTGTGCTACCCACCAGGGCAAACCCATCGACGGGAAGTCGACGATCTCCTATGCGCTTCCCTGTGGCGTTGGTTTGGTGTCGTATATAAATTCCCCGTCGATAGGCTTCCCAATCCAACCACTGATCAGCCAGATGCTTGTAGGGTGTACGTTGCGGTGTAAAATGCCGATCTTCCGCCAACCAACGTGTATAATGGCCACTGGGCATAGGTTGGGCCAGCGACCACAGGTACAAGGCATTCGCATCGAAACCGATGATCTTAGCACAGGGTTTTCCACTGGGGAGAGTAGTGACGTCCTTCTCGTGATAACGGTGAAAAATAAGACTCGGTCCGCCGACAATGTTCTGCTTTAGACAATCATGCATGTCTGCATCTTTTTGCTGTATCAGCGAAAAGTACGTAGCACACTCTTGAAAAAGATGGCGAAGCGCCACACCCGGTAAACTCAAGCACTCCTTGAAGATATCGACGTGCATTTGGCGACGAAAGAGTTGCACCATTTTCTCGGCCGCTTCCAGGAAAGGAACCACATCTAGGTTATTATACCATATCAGGAAATCTCGCAAGGTGTGCATATGTTGATCGTTCCATACCTGCTGTAGTTCCCGGTACGTGTCTTCCGGACATTCCACTTGCTTCAAATCATCAAAGAAGGCGTCCCGGGGTGGCAACTGTGTTTCCTGCAAACGGTCGAGCGTTGATATATACGTGTAAGGGAACCTGCCTTTGGTTTGTGCACAGTTATATGCCTTGACCCACTGATCATAGCTACAATTAGGAGCTAAGTAGTTCCGTACATCCAGGAAATGCAATGATGTGGTAGTGAGGGCCATATGATTATTGATCTTCTTGATCACGGACTTGAGGGTATTCGACTGGGCCAAGTAGGGGTAAAGAAATTCCTTCACCATGTTCAAATCATAGCGTCCCGAATTGAAACCTAGCACCGGTAACTGGCCTAGATATTGTAGGAAGCGCACTTTCAATTTCTCCGCATATGGTTTCGGTAAAGGCACATCCTGCGACTGCAGGGGCTGCGACTCGGGCTGCCACTCGGGCTCCGACTCGGACTCGGACTCTTCATCGTCACTAAACGCTACACCCGGTATAGGAATCCGATCGTCCAGCTGGTCCAGTACGTGCTGGAACTTGGACACCAATAGTTCTGTACTAGCCGCACTGACTTCCTCTAAATACTCCATCATGCGGATGATCAACTCATGGGAATCCCCCGTGGACACGAAACATACCGGTGCAGCGTCATAGCCAGGTACGTTGCTGGAAATACTGACACTCAGAGGAATATGGCGCTGCGTCCACTGCGTTTTCGCTGAAAACATGTCCATGGGCTCCAACAGGGCCTCAAAATCGTAACACGCCCGGTAGGGAAAATAACGATCCACATCCGGTATGATCACACCCTCATCGGCCAGTTCCTGAAAAATAGTAGGCGCATTATGATACACACCACCCGGATATACGCGCTTGACACTGTTGTCACAGATTTTCTCGTGGCGATGTAAGTCGGTGGAACGGTGAAACACCCGATGGCATTGGGTACAACTGAAAGACTGAGCGTACTGACTCATATTGTTGATCAGCGAAAAATGACTCACGCCATTGTCGTCGAACACATTGACTTTCATCGTAGCAGCATACCGTTCTGTTGAACGACGAACCAATTCAGCCACAAATGTATCCTCCTCCTCGCATCGTAATCGGTATACAAAGATATTGATGTTGAACAGTGTTTCCACGTCATCCAAATTCTTGAACGGAACTCCACGGAAGTGCCGCTTATCCAAGTCTTGCTGCTGTAAATACTGTTGCCAATAGTCATTGGCCACTCTGTCACAACGCTTGGGGTTACACTCGTCCACATGCACGGCCAAACACCGAAACAGACATTTCCGGTCTTTGTAGGGCCCATGTGACCCTCCTGTTAATGCATACAGGCCTTTTCGATGAAGCAACCACGGGGGTAGTAGTACAGGAGCACCGATAGGATGATCTCTCATTTTCGTGACGAAAAATGTGACGTTGGTCACCATTTCCACAAGCCATTGGGTATTGGGGCGTTGCAACCGGGCCCATTCCAATGGATCCAACGTAGTCAATTGGTGGAGGAGTGGCTCCAGAGAAATCGCATCCGTCACCGTGAACGGCTGATCAAACACATAGGTATTATTGCTGGGATAATAATACCGCAGCTGGTCCGTCTCCTTGTGCCGTAAAATGTACCCGAATGTGATATTCAACTTGAACGCTGTCACCTGATCTGCGAAAATGTTCTCGGCATAGGTAGACAAATACGTGAGGTCCTGCAGTCGATAGTTATACAAGTCCAATAGACGACGGTCACGGTGAAAACAATGGCGTATGGTAGCCCAGTGACGTCGATAAATGTCCCTGACACGCTCGTCTTCAGGCAAGACTTCAACCGGAGGTGCTGCTGGGTCCCAGGGAAAATCTTCTCCACGTCTCATGCTTTCGTGTCATACAAGCGGATAGGCAAGCAGGCAGGCAGGTAGGCAGGCAGGCAGGCAGGCAGGCTGGTCACGTGAGTCAGGTAGGTAGTGCAATGAATACTCCCCTCCCCTAAAAATCGCCTCCTTTTATACATTTTTCTACAATCCGCCATCTTAAACCCACCACCCACCTCCCACCACCACAGCCGCCATCTTAAACCCACCACCCACCCACCACCACAGCCGCCATCTTAAACCCACCACCCACCCCCACCACCACAGCCGCCATCTTAAACCCACCACCCACCTCACCACCACCACAGCCGCCATCTTAAACCCACCACCCACCTCCCACCACCACAGCCGCCATCTTAAACCCACCACCCACCTCCCACCACCACAGCCGCCATCTTAAACCCACCACCCACCTCCCACCACCACAGCCGCCATCTTAAACCCACCACCCACCTCCCACCACCACACATGACCCCATGTGACACAATACTCGCTTCTGATTGGCTGTCGCGTGACGTCACAGAGGTCATATGCAAATTTCTGAGGTCAATGGGACTCTATTTACGCTTTGTATACTACTGGGCAGGAGATCAAAACTACACATGTGCAGAAGAAAAAAGAAAAACTGAAGAGTGATACTAATGTAGGGTTTACCCTTGGTAAACCCGACAAAAATCACCTGGCATAACAGCCCGCTGTGCTCATATCAGAAGATTGTGTAACCAATTTCGTCATCTGAAGGCACAAGACTGACAATGGGAAAACCATGCCCAATTATACCCGGGAATACCTGTATATAATTAAGCATCAAATGGTTGCATCAACCAATCAGATGAAACTATCATCATCAGCCGCCAGTTTGTGAGTCATATGATGCCCTCATTGTTAAAAATGACAATTTCACACATGTTCTTAATTGCCATGAATATTACTCATATTTGTATTGGTCCAAGGCCAGTACGTAGGTAGATTTCTCAGAGATAGTATCTCAGTTATTGAATTCTCAAATCTGTACTTAGCAAGACCAAGAGCGTAAAGTTTACGGTAAACGGCGCATTAATGCACAGCCAGAAAATAAAAGGTGAGAGTTATCACCCCCAAAAGGTGATGACAGCATCACCCAAAAAGGTGATCAGTTAGAACCATCACCCTTAAATGATGATGACCATCAGCAATGGGTGCAAATTTTAGGCCATCAACATTTTAGAGCGATGAGGCCTAGCCATCACGCTAAAATGGTTACGAAATGAGCTGCACCCTTTTTCGTCAACTTTGAAGGGTGATGACCAAGCATCATCACCATAAAAGGTGATGACATCATCAGCCCAAAAAGGTGATCAGTTAGATCCATCACCTTTAAATGATGATAACCATCACCCATTTAGGGTGATCAGCAATGAGTGCAAATTTCAGGCCATCACCTTTTAGGGTGAATAGGCCTGGTCACCATTTTTCATTACGGTGAAAGGGTGATGTCCAGGCAAAAAGGTGACGGGCCATTACCTTTGTCTGGCTGTGTCGAGACATTCGATTTCCAGTCTATCGTTTTGTTGACTTGGGCCAAATGATATCTGTAGAGATTTGGTTTTGTAATGCGTTCGTGCAAATGACATGTATGCAGTTTATTTGGTTATCTATATATCCCATAAACTTATCATTCGATTGGTAGCTTTCATCCTACACAACATCTCCGTTCGGTGCACATTGTACTGATCATCTTTAATACCATTGTTCAGTACTGTTTCAATTATTCACAATACTTGAGATATATACAAATATTATTATTATTTATCATGTATTATAAATGTATAAAAACGTTGATGAGCACATCAACCTGGGCACTATGAAAGATCCGCGATATATCTAAAAACCGCAAGCTTATATGCAAAAGATCGCAAGCTTAGCTGACGCTCTCAATATTTGATTACATTCCAACTCATGTATTGTAATATTGATGTTTCAAACTGACAGCGTCGACTGAAGACTGGATTTTATCATTTTTTCCCCTTAATTGTTCATTTCAATAATTAAGACATATATGCTTAATTATTTGCTGTCAAACTATAAATGGTCATGAGAAACTAAGCAATGGCCTGTACTTGTACCGGTATATATACATGTATATAATCATGATAATATGCAACCCAAAATATGTGCACCCTCTGACAATGAAGACAGTGTCTCTGAAACTTACGGTATCAGCATGTAATCATGTTTATGATGAGTTGAAAATCACTTTACCTTTTAATGGTAATGATGCCTGGTCATCACCCTTTAAAGATGATGAAACAGGGCGACAGCTCATTTCGCCACCCTTTGTTGATGGCCGACAATTTGCACCCATTACTGATGGCCATCATCATTTAAAGGTGATAGTGGAATAATGTGAGGACTGTAACTGATCACCTTTCTCGGGTGATCTCATCAACATATTATACATTTATAATACACGAGAAATAATAATAATAATAATAATACCATTTGTTAATGTCTCAAGTATTGTAAATAATTAAAAATGTACTTAACTTTGGAATTAAACATGATCAAAGTTAAAGTATGAGTCACACAGTACTCCCGGGTGCCTCAATATCTATTTTTCAGGGATGAGGGTGCAGCAAGAAAACAATGTCTGAAAACAGGTGAAAATACCTCATCCCCTCAGAGGGTTTTAGAAATAAAATTTGAAGGAAAAAAAGCTGCAATCAAATAGTAGCTGAATAGAAAGGACATTGCACGCTATTGCGGCCTTTTGGCCCCCTTTTCAGCTTTTACCAGTCCAACCATTACAAGTCACGTGACTTCTGTAAGATTGGGTGGACTGACAAATATCTTACAAGCGCCTGTCGCATTAGTAAGGCCACACTGTTTTCAGTCAGCGTTTCACATTAATCGGACGAGAAAAAGTGAAACATCAATAATCTTTAAAGTGATCGTAAACCCTCAAATAAAGTTTCCATCAAATGAAAGACCATTGCGAACAGTGTCGGAAAATATTTATTTTAATTTTTTACGATTTTATTACACAGAGTAAACTGCAATTAAAGCATGGTATTCTATGGTGGTCTGTTGCAATCATATTTAGGTCCAGTGACGTCACACTGCCTTAATACATATATTTCAAACTTTGTATGCACTTTTCAATGCTTGATTCAAGCTTAAGGTGTGTATACTTTGAGTTTCAACACAGACTCACTGTTCCAATGTGCATGTTCCAAAATCTGGGAAATTAAATGCAAGATTCAAATTGACTTGACACTCATGAGTCACCATCTCCCAGATTTTGGTGAAACATGCACATTGGAAAAGTGAGTCTGTGTTGAAACTCAAAGTATACATACCTTAAGCTTGAATCAAGCACTGGAAGGTGCATACAAACTTTGAAATATATGTATTAAGGCAGTGTGACGTCACTGGACCTAAATATGATTGCAACAGACCACCATAGAATACCATGCTTTAATTGCAGTTTACTCTGTGTAATAAAATCGTAAAAAATTTAAATAAATATTTTTCCACACTGTGTGCAATGGTCTTTCATTTGAAGGAAACTTTACTTCAGGGTTTACGATCACTTTAAAAAAAAAATTGACTCGTCGATGGCAGATCGTTACATGTTGATAGTGTTAATATTTGCACCATTTATGCATATATCGCATCATGAATATCAATGAAAACATAATATACATTGTTGTTTTTTTCAATATGTATTATTTTGCGATATGATACAATTATAACAGGCAACACCGATATTTATTTATCAAGGATCACAGGATCTGCCTATATTCGGCATCACATTCGTCATATCAAATCACATCGGTAGTCTTATGTGTTCATGTGATCCAAATATGGAGTGAATGAAATATAAACATATCTCCACCGTTTATCACAGCATTTCGAAAACTACGCTATGGCTCACAACAATATTCTCATCATGTTGTCTTAAACGGTACCATCTGTACTCAAGTCAGGGATGCGCACAACGTTCTTACATGAGGGATTCACCTTTGTAACTTCGGTATATTACCTTCATGTGTTACTCACTGTCCGACTCTGTAAACAGGTCATCTTCTGTAACATCAGCTGCATCATTTACTGTTGGTGTCAGTCTGTCAACTCTAGGCTGGTAAGTGTTGTGGCGCGCTTAACCCAAATACCAGATGACAGAGGCTATGTTCGCACAGCAACCAACAGTGCAAGCTCCAACCTTACATTCACAGTACCATCCAGTGACCTCCGTTGAGTATTCCACTCAAAGGTTGTACTGTTTGCTGATGCGAGTCGTCACTGGATTCTAGCGTGTATCAGATCATCAGCAGCTTCGTTGACGAGAATGAGGAAGGCGCCATCACTGATATGTTGATCAACATAGTTGGGTGCTTGCTTCAGCTGATACACGCCGAAGGTTAAAGAGCGAAGATCATCTTCGGACAAATGTGGGAAATCTGGGACAGTCTCCTTGGCTTCGAGCGGGGTCCATTTCCTCGATCGCCTCTGCAACACTTTTTCACCTTGAATCCGTTTTTGGACCTGATTATCTTCGGATGCTCTTTTGAGCATTTGGCGGGCGATGTCGGAGTCTTCCTTCTGGGAAGTCTTCAATGCTGGCCGATATTTGTTGCAGATGGCCGCAATGATGGAGATGCTCTTACGTACATTTGGGATTTCTACGTTGGGAATAACTCGATCCAAATACCTCCAGTTCTTCAACCGTCCATTGACGGATTCCACGGCCCATCGTACCTTCGTAACCAGCCTGGACTTGTTTGCTGATTCTGTCTTGAACTGTTTGTCCAACTTAGGCAAGAATTCGGGCGATTCCGTGTGAAAACCACAGACCTGGAAGAAAGGAAGAGAATCCCGGAAACCTCTATCCAAAAGCGAATATCGTCTTCACTTAACCCTATCTGGCCTGGGTGATTTGGGGTGTACCGCAGCGCGCCACAAGCGGGGGAGAGGAAGTGCCCCCCCCCCTCCCCAGGCCAGGTAGGGTTAACCAGTGCATCATGTTGTCTGTGTTCGAACGCATCATGTGAACGGTGATGTTTGCGTCGTTGTTCTTTCCGTCTGTCATGTAAGGACCATTCACCGCGATTACGTAACCGTCGATAGCTGTGATGACCATACACTTGATCAAAGGCCTCTGCTTCTGCATGCTGAAACATCTGCGCCCAAATTGTTATTGGTGACTTTTCTGTATATACACGTGCCATCAAGAATGAGGATCACAATTTCTGACAGATAATGACTGATAAGGTCGGTGGCAAAGTCTGTGGTATGGTTATCTATTATCTGTTTTCTCGTGACATGACCAAATCCGAGATTTTGCGGGACGAAGTCATCAAATAATACCCGCCTTGCAGACTGTATAATTCTGCTGACCTGGGTCCTCTTCTCAAATCCACACAGAGTAGCAAGGAATCTGCAATGGAAGGCAAAGGGAAATTTAACTGATACTACTACATGCGATTCCGTCATATCGTTTAATATTTTGCAACTTTCTCTTATTTAAGGACATCGGCAATATCAGTAAACTCAGATATAATATCACGGAATATTATATCTGAATTCAGCGCTATATAAATCCCGTGCGAATTTCAAACTACATCTGTTCGTCAATCAACTGGCTAGCTTGGTGAAACAATTTCCAAATCAGGCCCTCTGTAATACACACGGTAGCACGTGGACCAATATAGTAAAAATTATCGGGAAACAGTATCCAAATATGGCATCATTTCCAGGCAGTTTGAGTGATAAACGTAAACATCAAAGGGTTTACATCCGCCGAAAATCTGGCTTTGTTGGGCGATAGTAATTATCAAAGAATCGTGCCGTGCGAAGGTGTTAATACCCGCGAACTAAACGTCAATCATTGTCAGAGTAGAGGGGCGGAAATTGTCGTGATTGGCTTATTATGAGATCTCGAAAAATATCGGCGAACATTTCGCAAGAATTTTTCATAGCCTCACGTCTAGATGGTATCCCTGATTTACCATCTTGGTTTACCGAGATTGAGGACACCGGATACCAAGCGTACAATACATAATATACCTCAGTAAGTATGGTATTTAGTAAGTATACACTTGCCTTACATTGGTGATGAAATATATGCATGTATGTAATATATGAAATGTATACATACCTGAGATTCATCAGAAGCATCCCGATAGCCGTGCGTGGTGTCCGTAGGCCTAATGCAGACGACTTCAGTGATATGGTGTTCTCTACTAAACTATCCAGTTGCTGTCGGGAAATCCCCGTTAGATTGTTGATATCATCATCCGACAATAATGTGACATCATCGAAGTCGATCTTCCGCTTTCTACTTCTACCAACTTTCAATTTCTCATCATGTCCAGCAGTGTCTAGATTTCGTCGGCATTCATGTCTGTGAACTATCGACGCAGTGTCATCACATCCACCGATTCGCCCATCTTGAGATGTTTCTCATCGAGATGTTTGGAGCAACATCTACAGCCGGCAGGAACCAACATACCTTGCTGCAAAAAAAACATCCAATCGAGCTGAGGCTGGCATCACCATAAACCCACCTCTACTGCACTTGCAAATAGTACACCGTCAGTGACTTCTCGCGCAAGATACTATTGGCAATGTTATTACATTGGAGACCTCTTGCCTGGCACCGCCTGACGTACCTTCAGCTAATATAATAGCGCTTGGTGCATGTGGTGTGTCGTATTATCAATCGGATATCCAGTTCTCTTCCATTTGTAAAACCTCTATGGGTAGGAGTTGCAGATCAAACATTCTTGCGAATGCGGTATATTACGTCAGTCTGACTGCGCGTTTGGCCTTTTCTACTTCGCTTGTCACAGCATGCACATACCGACCAAACCATTGTCGATTTCACCTGTATAAAGCCTGATACACAATTGTAAACGTTTCCAGCGTCATACAGAGCTTATTGTGAACAGTTTATATATAAGTTAGATTTATAAACTCCCACCTGAGTCCAATATTCCTTGCTCTATGTGCAGGTAAAATGGTTCTTTTTCCATGCTGAGCTTCTTTTATAACGGTACACACATTCGTAATTGCACAGAAAAATAATATCTTTAAAATCATTTTTCTAGTCGTGGCTACAATATTTATGTAAGTAATAACTGTGTTAATGTTATTTCTCCTGTTCTGAATCTGCGTCGAAGTGGGGGAAGGGGGTGACAATAAATTGTGAAAAGACAAAAAATGGTATAGCCCTTTATCGGATTCGACCCCGAGCCAGACATAACATGCAGAAAGTTCGAAAATAGTGCTCTGTTATCCATTACACTACCGCACAATGCGACATCCGTGAATTATCTCATTTAATGTTCATCACTCCAGGTGAAAGAATACATCTATTAAAGTTTTAATTTGACATATTTGCAAATTGTGCGGTAGTCAGTGAGTGAGTCCATCCGAATCCTTTCGTCGGCAAAATAAGGAGAACCGTTTTCTTCTCTATTATTGGAAAATCATCAGTGGTTCCAATGGAAACTGACTGTCAACAGACGATTCAAACCAATGGAATTGCATGAAATCAATTTCTCTTTATCATAAATCCCCATGCCCAGTTTCCCGATTCTCTCTCTTATTTAGTATGTGAATATGTTAGATAGCAGCACCTGAGTTAAGGCTTATGCCATAGGAACCGGGTTAAATCTATGTCACCTGAATAGTTGAAACACTGACAGTTTTGAGGAAGAAACAACGCCGGATGTTATGTACATGTAGAAACAAATATTTACACATGCAAAATCTCCTCTGCCTGTTATTCATTCGCAATTAAAGGGGAACCCAAATGGAAATTTGAAACTTCTGACGGAGGGGTATGTTGTTGCCATATATTTTCTGAAAATTTCAACATTTATTTCAGGGAAATAGTCCTATTGGGTGCTGGTTGCACGTCAAAGATTTCTGAGTCTGGTGAAAATTTAGTATGCAAAGTGAGCTTTGCTGATGTCATGCAGTGAACCAGAAATAATTAGATAGACAAATAATGGCATATTTTCTTTTCTGAAATAGTTAGAATTCTGATTCTTTGCATTTCATTAAAATTGTGTTTACAGGTTATTGGGTATCACTTTTGTCAATTGTTACCAATAGCTTTAGAAATATGGTTACCATAGCAACCGGTAACAAAGCGTATTATTCCAGGTATCGGAATTAAATAGTCGTAGTGACTTTTTTAACGAATTGCATAGACCTATGTTACCAGATATTCAGGGGGAAAAATCCTAACCCCCGCAATGTTCAAAATAAAACTCTTAGTAATCTGTTGCTATGACAACCGTATTCGCAAAAATAATTAGAAGTTTTCCAAAAACAACTTAAATAGTTTGCATAATGTTACTAACGATTAGAAACGATTAGACTTGTCGCCCTGTGAATATTCTAGCACAAATTTAGCTCATTATCTTGAATTCACTTGGTGACATCATAATCACCCTTTTTTCTTGCTGTGTAGCGCCGGCATGAGCGGAATTAGATACAAATATTTCAGAGCGATGATGTAATAGGATCAAGTCATTTGTCGAAAGACGATGATATATGTGACCGTCAGATAAAAAAAAACGGTCCAAACGAGGGAGTATTTATACAATGCAAGTTCGTATTCAGAACAGATACATGTGGTGCCCGAGGCCGACCAAGCGCTTCATTCTCCACCATATTTACAAGTCACACAACTACAATCCCACCGATTTGTTCAGAAGGCAAGCCTCGGGAACGAAACGTTCACCAGCAGAATCTCACCATATACAGGCAACAGTTCAACGCAACATTAAATGGGTGGTGGAAAACGATGCCAACGTAATGACAAGGAGTCATATGAACCCACAGACAGATATACCGACTGCATATTTCTAAAAAAAAACAAGAACCAAAACTGATTCCTGTGATGATTTGTATCCCAGCCACGTTTTATTGTAGCTGTTCATGTAGATGACAGGACCACACGGCCCATAGCACCGGCTTGAGCGGTATTAGATACATATATTTCAGAGCGTTGATGGAATATCCCTATCAAGTCATCTGTTGGGAAAAGATGAACTATGTGACCGTGAAATAGAAAAAACGGTCGCTTCACTAACCCCTCATAGTGTTAAATGTGACGCTTTTAATCAACGTCAAAAAACTTTATTGCAGAAATTTATAAACTGGGCTATGCCACCAAGCGCCTCCACTCAAGGTTTCTCAAATTTGAAGGCAGCAATTTACGAGCGTTGTGGGCAAGATCTACGTCGTTACTTTTGGTACCAGCATGCATCATCGTGCACCGTCATCTCAGTATCAAGAGATGTGACATTTACATAAGAAAACTCCAGAACGTACACAATAATATATTCGACCGATTTTCTCTTTAACAAAATATGATACCTCAACCAAGACACCAATTTTGGGTAATTCCTGTTATGAGTTAGGCTCATTTAAACTAAATCGTTCGTTTATCACTCTTTCGCCAGAAAGATTCTATTTCCCCTTCTCTATTTTACCCGTACCTTCATAGATACTGAATAAGAAATATATGTCGCGGAACAAGCTGATTAATATGGTGTTTAAGAAATTTGAGAAATTTAGATTTTTGCCGTCAAAAGAATGTCGGTACGCGTATAGGCCTTTGCTCAAATAAACTTGGGTTTTCGACATTGCGAAATCAAAAGCAATGTTGGTGATGATAAACGAACGATTTCTTAACGAGCGTTGTTGGGAGTTTGCTTACACTTTAAAATGTGATATCAACATTACAATCATAGATACCTTGGTAATGAACAATATTATACATACCAGCATAGGTAATGACTATGGCAATGATGAAAACACTCTTTAAGTGATCCATTATGCAGTCCAGTTGATCAGTAGTCTCATGTGCACTGTCAAGCTCAATTTGGATATGGGACACTCCCTGTAAAAGCGATACTGTAAAAGTGAACGAAACACCCAGTCTCTGTTTGCGCAGACGAAAGCTGTTGACCATGAATTTGTTTTTTTTCTGTAGTGTTGTGTATTCGAGAAGGCTTTTCACTGAAAATCAATGTTTCAAGTTGGTTACATCGAGAATCAAGAATTGTGCATCACTGCGCCACTGATGTTAAGGGATTTCATGACCAGACACAAGCGACAATTTTGCCTAATTATTTTCACTAATAACTAAGAAATTTTCATTTATTTTGTTCACAGCTGTAAATTCCTTTTTATTACGTAATGCACTTCAAATCTAACTCTGTACATAGCAGAGAAAGGGAACGTTTGTGATTATTTTATACCAGATATTGAACTTGCATTTTATGGCAGACAAAACAAAGTATAATTGGCTTTGTTGTACGTGTATACATGTATCTTAATACCGTATCTGTTTGTTTGTTTGTATGTCCAGTTCGCACATCCACCGTTTTGGTGGGAAACTCACTGATAGTAAACTAAGAGAGAAACGGTCTAAAGCTCATAGAAAATTTGCCCAGCCGCAAAAATTCCATATGTTTGGTCAAAAGGGCCTTCTTCGAGACGTCACCTGTAGGGTCATTATATACATATACTCCAGACTTGGAAATCCATTTGAACAAAGAATACTGGTCAGTGATAAGGATTGTGTGTGACGAATACAGTGATGTTTAACTGTCATCAGTGAAAATTCTTGCTGTTGAAGGAAACCGTCTTTGCGTTGTATTTAATTTTTCAGTTTATGCATATTGTATGCATATTGTTGTACGTAAAGGGTATTTCGATTATTGACATGAAAGAGAGAATAAAAAAAGGGCAAATTCTCGTACGTAGCATACCTTACTGATACTATCTTTGTTTGAAGAGTTTAGCACGCTCAGTATAAACTGGTCTTCTTTGGCACCCTCATAGATATAATAAGATAGAGAGAGAAAACCAACGAACAGTTGCAGTGATAATATATAATAAATATCAACCGATATGATGAACACATCATTAACAAACGGGTAAATAACCTAGTTTGACAACATCGTAATATGGTGCCCCACCGAGATTTCATTGAATAGTCTTGCTTATCCTGTCGCACGGTAAGAGATTCTTTTTATCAAGCAGCTACTTTAGAAGACCTTTTTAGTCGAGTAAAAGAAGACTGTATTTTAGGTTGAGAGAAATCGGGGCAAGGCTTTGGTGTAAGACCTCCCATTGAAAAGGTAATATCCTGGACAAAAGACTGACAATACAACTTGCAGCGAATGCTTTGTCAATTATATTTCGTGAGTCTTACACCAAATCGTTGCCGAAATCGGCTTACACCCAGAAACTTCAGCGGAGGTGTGTGACCTACAAACAAGTAAATCTGTTTAGATCCCAATAAACCTGGTGTGGCCGAACCAACAACAAACAGTCATATACATATGCAAATATAAAGGTCTTGCTTCGAATATTCGCAAAGTTATCGATTGTCACAAAGTGATATTTCCCTTAATATATGGACCCTTGAGTAGTCAAACACTTATTGAAATATTTCAAATCAAAAGATTATTTAATATTTTATTTTCTGGATTTTTAATTTGTACACTTACCGACGTTAACTGGCAAATCCGTCATGTAAGACAGATACAATAGGTGACTACATGTGGCGAACCATTCAACCAAGGAGTGAAAAGGGTCAAGTATATTGCACGCAAAGTTTTGCCGATTGAAGTTGTCTTACATGACGGGTCCGCCCGTTAACTCCAGTTCCCAGAATTTTATCTGTACACGCATGAGATAACGATTATTAACACAAAACCGACCCCCCCCCCGCCACCATTGTAGAGGGGAAGTAAAAGCAAAATTTTACCACTAATTTGTATCATATCTCCAGTTAGAATCCGACTAATGCCCTTTCATGCAGTTATTTGACAACCCAGACCAGTGTTACTTTGCACTGATTAAAGTTTGTGAATATATTGACCAAATTTGATATGCGAGAACTATTACTTACTGACCAAAACGATCGCTGATGTCCCCACATCAGCGATCGTTCTGGTCAGTAAGCTCGCATATTAAATTAGGTCAATATATTCACAAACTTTAGTCAATACACGGAATGCGCAAATAAACGTTTCCACAGCACAGAATATATAGACGAATGGCTTGGAAATAACTGTACTGACACAATAACTCAATTCATTTATAGTAATCAGGAAATATTAAATTTGGTCTGTAAACTAAGAAATACAAGCTCAGGCGCCCGCAATAGATTAAAAATGTATACGTTTAGGCTTGATAACATTCTATCCGACCTGGACAAGAACCTAAACTTCGATAGCCGGTCTCTTCCGTTACATGGATGACTATTATTGTACAACGAAGGTGCAGTCACGAGGTCGCTTCTCCGGTATATTGATACTTCATGTAAGGGGACATGAGTAATATATAAACTGCATCTTTGAGCGAATTGACACCAGGGGGCGCCAACAGTCACGTGACTTTTCATTCCTGCGCATGCGCACAATACCGGATATTAATAATGGTGCGCAGGGGTCAACGGTCACTTCCGGTCACGTGACCGGAACCGGAAGTGACGTCACAAGACTGGTTATACCAGCGTAGAAGCACAAATTTATTTGAAATTCTCACCGTTTGATTTTTACAAGGTCCACGCCTGTCATTCGGAATCCCCAAACCAGCTTGAAAATATAAAACTGATTTCAAGCCTTGGAAAAGATGATCAACCTAATTTGAGTCCTGCACGATAAATATACGTATTTAATTGGATTCTCACCTTCAAGTGTCCTTTCGGACTCTCTATTTTCCTTACATCTATGATCCTCCCCTAAAATTATCGTATCACATTTGAATGACGACAGATAGAGCCGCTCGTGCGACAGTATGTACATTCTATGTTTCTGTGCCCCTTAGGGCGATAAGTACCCTTTTTGATTTTTGTTGTCTTCTTAACAATAACGTAACAATTTTGACGAAAAGTTTTCGGTCTTTTGACCAAAACAAAATTCCGGCACCCACAGGCATAATATGCCCTACTTGAACTTTTTTCTCTTAACTTACCGATAGCGACCCCAGTGTGTACATGCACAGCTCATGTTCCCAGTTCCCTGTGGGCGTTATTATACACCTTTAGAATTTAAATTTGGTTTCAAGTCACTTTCCCTCACACCATAGCTATTCTGACAAAGTTTTACGGTTTTCAGACGTAAAAATGGCCCCAACTTGGCGCCAGATGCCCTTTTCGAATTCTTTATTCTATTAGGGTTAACCAAAGTGACACCAGTACCGTCCTGACGAAGTCTCGGGACATTTCGTACGGACCGCACAAGCAAACAGAGACGGTTAATCAAATTATAATAAAATATTTAATTTTGATAATGTAGGCTGTAGACTACATGACCCGATACAACCGACTTTTGAAATAATCCACACACACGACAGTCCTGTACTTGGGAGTATCACCTTGTACTGACGTGTATGCTCGGTATCAACAGCTACAGAATATTAAATCGATCCTTGAGCACTTGCTTATCTGATGGCTTGCCACACACGAAATGAATATCAATACCGTACTTACATTGCATACTTGTCTGTGACCTCTAAAACCCCAACTTTGAAGATCAGAAGCAGCTTCAAAATCATATATATATCATTGAATAATATGTTACTACATGATGTTATATAAATAACTACTTTCTGAGTCATTAGTTAAATCGCTGTTCTGACATAGTCCCGTTTAAAAGGACACTACAAAAGACCAATAAGTCTGGCTGACTGGTATTGAAAGCCTCATTTTCTAAGAGAGTGGACAGACCAGGAAACGGAAGTTATTTCCTTATTCCCTATTCCCGTTTCGATATTCTAAATCGCGCTATGTGAAAGTAGTAACCTTCATGAAAATCTATATATTTCGACAACCATTATGATTTTCCTAACACGAATGGGACCATGTTTTCCTCAATAAATTTTCTTCGCTGTGAATATAAATTTCACAACAATACTTCAAAATGTGTGCTATTAAGAGCATTTCTAAAGTGCCGTAATAAAATCTGTGTACATTCCACAGTATTTTGCTAGCCACTTTTAGAGTGATCTAGATATCTTCCTAATACATTTATCTATCTGTATGACCCATTTTTGGGCGTTTAAAGTGGAGATGCCATACCCTCCGAGACAGCGCTAAATGGGTATTATCTGGGTTTGGGCAATTTACACCTACTGTGTTTGTTGCTCCCGATCACACAGAAATCTTATTTGCGCCACTTTTAGAGTGGTCTAGATATCTTCCTAATACATTTATCTATCTTTTTGACCTATTTTTGGGCGTTTAAAGTGGAGATGCCATACCCTCCGAGACGGCGCTAAATGGGTATTATCTGGGTTTGGGCAATTTACACCTACTGTGTTTGTTGCTCCCGATCCCCCAGAAATCTTATCTGCGCCACTATTAGAGTGGTCTAGATATCTTCCTAATACATTTATCTATCTTTCTGACCCATGTTTAGGCGTTTAAAGTGGAGATGCCATACCCTCCGAGACAGCGCTAAATGGGTATTATCTGGGTATGGTCAATTTACACCTACTGTGTTTGTTGCTCCCGATCACCCAGAAATCTTATTTGCGCCACTTTTAGAGTGGTCTAGATATCCTCCTAATACATTTATCTATCTTTGTGACCCATTTTCGGGCGTTAGAAGTGGAGATGCCATACCCTCCGAGACAGCGCTAAATGCGTATTATCTGGGTTTGGTCAATTTACACCTGCTGTGTTTGTTACACACGATCACACAGAAATCTTACTTGCGCCACTTAGACAGTGGTCTAGATATCTTCCTAATACATTTATCTATCTTTGTGACCCATTTTTGGGCGTTAGAAGTGGAGATGCCACACCCTCCGAGACAGCGCTAAATGGGTGATATCCGGGTATGGTCAATTTACACCTACTGTGTTTGTTGCTCCCGATCACCCAGAAATCTTATTTGCGCCACTTTTAGAGTGGTCTAGATATCTTTCTAATACATTTATCTATCTTTGTGACCCATGTTTGGGCGTTTAAAGTGGAGATGCCACACCCTCCCACACAGCGCTAAATGGGCATTATCTGGGTTTGTGCAATTTACACCTACTGTGTTTGTTGCTCCCGATCCCCCAGAAATCTTATTTGCGCCACTTTTAGAGAGGTCTAAATATGTTCCTAATACATTTATCTATCTTTGTGACCCATGTTTGGGCGTCTAAAGTGGAGATACCATACCCTCCGAGACAGCGCTAAATGGGTATTACCTGGGTATGGTCAATTTACACCTACTGTGTTTGTTCCTCCCGATCACCCAGAAATCTTACTTGCGACACTTTTAGAGTGGTCTAGATATCTTCCAAATACATTTATCTACCTGCCTGACCCATGTTTGGGCGTTTAAAGTGGAGATGCCACACCCTCCGAGACAGCGCTAAATGGGTGATATCCGGGTATGGTCAATTTACACCTACTGTGTTTGTTGCTCCCGATCACCCAGAAATCTTATTTGCGAAACTTTTAGAGTGGTCTAGATATCTTTCTAATACATTTATCTATCTTTGTGACCCATTTTTGGGCGTTTGAAGTGGAGATGCCATACCCTCCGAGACAGCGCTAAATGGGTATTATCTGGGTATGGTCCATTTACACCTACTGTGTTTGATGTTTCAGATAACACAGAAATCTTATTTGGGCCACTTTTAGAGTGGTCTAGATATCTTCCTAATAAATTTATCTATCTTTGTGACCCATTTTTGGGCGTTTGAAGTGGATATGCCATACACTCCGAGACAGCACTAAATGGGTATTATCTGGGTATGGTCCATTTACACCTACTGTGTTTGTTGTTTCAGATCGCACAGAAATCTTATTTGTGCCACTTTTACAGTGGTCTAGATATCTTCCTAATACATTTATCTATCTTTGTGACCCATGTTTGGGCGTCTAAAGTGGAGATGCCATACCCTCCGAGACAGCGCTAAATGGGCATTATCTGGGTTTGTGCAATTTACACCTACTGTGTTTGTTGCTCCCGATCCCCCAGAAATCTTATTTGCGCCACTTTTAGAGAGGTCTAAATATGTTCCTAATACATTTATCTATCTTTGTGACCCATGTTTGGGCGTCTAAAGTGGAGATACCATACTCTCCGAGACAGCGCTAAATGGGTATTAGCTGGGTTTGGTCAATTTACACCTACTGTGTTTGTTACTCACGATCACCCAGAAATCTTATTTGGGCCACTTTTATAGTGGTCTAGATATCTTTCTAATACATTTATCTATCTTTGTGACCCATGTTTGGGCGTTTAAAGTGGAGATGCCACACCCTCCCACACAGCGCTAAATGGGCATTATCTGGGTATGGTGAATTTACACCTACTGTGTTTGTTGCTCCCGATCACCCAGAAATCTTATTTGCGCCACTTTTAGAGTGGTCTAGATATCTTCCTAATACATTTATCTACCTGTCTGACCCATGTTTGGGCGTTTAAAGTGAAGATGCCATACCCTCCGAGACAGCGCTAAATGGGTATTATCTGGGTATGGTCAATTTCCCCCTACTGTGTTTGTTACTTCCGATCACACAGAAATCTTATCTGCGCCACTTTTAGAGTAGTCTAGATATCTACCTAATACATTTATCTATCTTTGTGACCCATTTTCGGGCGTTAGAAGTGGAGATGCCATACCCTCCGAGACAGCGCTAAATGGGTATTATCTGGGTTTGGTCAATTTACACCTGCTGTGTTTGTTACTCACGATCACCCAGAAATCTTATTTTCGCCACTTTGACGGTGGTCTAAATATCTTCCTAATACATTTATCTATCTTTGTGACCCATTTTTGGGCGTTAGAAGTGGAGATGCCATACCCTCCGAGACAGCGCTAAATGGGTATTATCTGGGTTTGGTCAATTTACAGCTACTGTGTTTGTTGCTCCCGATCCCCCAGAAATCTTATTTGTGGCACTATTAGAGAGGTCTAGATATGTTCCTAATACATTTATCTATCTTTGTGACCCACGTTTGGGCGTCTAAAGTGGAGATACCATACCCTCCGAGACAGCACTAAATGGGTATTATCTGGGTATGGTCCATTTACACCTACTGTGTTTGATGTTTCAGATAACACAGAAATCTTATTTGCGCCACTTTTAGAGTGGTTTAGATATCTTCCTAATACATTTATCTATCTTTGTGACCCATTTTTGGGCGTTTGAAGTGGATATGCCATACACTCCGCGACAGCACTAATTGGGTATTATCTGGGTATGGTCCATTTACACCTACTGTGTTTGTTGCTTCAGATCGCACAGAAATCTTATTTGCGCCACTTTTAGAGTGGTCTAGATATCTTCCTAATACATTTATCTATCTTTGTGACCCATGTTTGGGCGTCTAAAGTGGAGATACCATACCCTCCGAGACAGCGCTAAATAGATATTATCTGGGTTTGGTCAATTTACACTTGCTGTGTTTGTTAGTCACGATCACACAGAAATCTTATTTGCGCCACTTTGACAGTGGTCTAGGTATCTTCCTAATACATTTATCTATCTTTGTGACCCATTTTGGGGCGTTAGAAGTGGAGATGCCATACCCTCCGAGACAGCGCTAAATGGGTATTATCTGGGTTTGCTCAATTTACACCTACTGTGTTTGTTACTCACGATCACACAGAAATCTTATTTGTGCCACTTTTATAGTGGTCTAGATATCTTTCTAATACATTTATCTATCTTTGTGACCCACGTTTGGGCGTTTAAAGTGGAGATGCCACACCCTCCCACACAGCGCTAAATGGGCATTATCTGGGTATGGTGAATTTACACATACTGTGTTTGTTGCTCACGATCACCCAGAAATCTTATTTGCGCCACTTTTAGAGTGGTCTAGATATCTTCCTAATACATTTATCTACCTGTCTGATCCATGTTTGGGCGTTTAAAGTGGAGATGCCATACCCTCCGATACAGCGCTAAATGGGTATTATCTGGGTATGGTCAATTTACACCTACTGTGTTTGTTGCTCCCGATCACCCAGAAATCTTATTTGCGCCACTTTTAGAGTCGTCTAGATATCTTTCTAATACATTTATCTATCTTTGTGACCCATGTTTGGGCGTTTAAAGTGGAGATGCCACACCCTCCCACACAGCGCTAAATGGGCATTATCTGGGTTTGTGCCATTTACACTTACTGTGTTTGTTTCTCCCGATCCCCCAGAAATCTTATTTGCGCCACTTTTAGAGAGGTCTAGATATCTTTCTAATACATTTATCTATCTTTGTGACCCATGTTTGGGCGTCTAAAGTGGAGATACCATACCCTCCGAGACAGCGCTAAATGGGTATTACCTGGGTATGGTCAATTTACACTTACTGTGTTTGTTTCTCCTGATCACCCAGAAATCTTATTTGCGCCACTTTTAGAGTGGTCTAGATATCTTCCATATACATTTATCTATCTTTGTGACCCATTTTTGGACGTTTGAAGTGGAGATGCCATACCCTCTGAGACAGCGCTAAATGGGTATTATCTGGGTATGGTCAATTTACACCTACTGTGTTTGTTGCTCCCGATCACACAGAAATCTTATTTGCGCCACTTTTAGAGTGGTCTAGATATCTTCCTAATACATTTATCTACCTGTCTGATCAACTTTTGGGCGTTTAAAGTGGAGATCTCATACCCTCCGAGACAGCGCTAAATGGGTATTATCTGAGTATGGTCAATTTACACCTACTGTGTTTGTTGCTCCCGATCACACAGAAATCTTATTTGCGCCACTTTTAGAGTGGTCTAGATATCTTCCTAATACATTTATCTACCTGTCTGATCCATGTTTGGGCGTTTAAAGTGGAGATGCCATACCCTCCGAGACAGCGCTAAATGGGTATTATCTGGGTATGGTCAATTTACACCTACTGTGTTTGTTGCTCCCGATCACCCAGAAATCATATTTGCGCCACTTTTTGTGTGGTCTAGGTATCTTCCTAATACATTTATCTACCTGTCTCATCAATTTTTGGGCGTTTAAAGTGGAGATCTCATACCCTCCGAGACAGCGCTAAATGAGTGTTATCTGGGTATGGTCAATTTACACCTACTGTGTTTGTTGCTCCCGATCAACCAGAAATCTTATTTGCGCCACTTTTAGAGTGGTCTATGTATCTTCTTAATACAATTATCTACCTGTCTGACCCATGTTTGGGCGTTTAAAGTGGAGATGCCATACCCTCCGAGACAGCGCTAAATGGGTATTATCTGGGTATGGTCAATTTACACGTACTGTGTTTGTTGCTCCCGATCACCCAGCAATCTTATTTTCGCCACTTTTAGAGTGGTCTAGATATCTTCCTAATACATTTATCTATCTTTGTGATCCATTTTTAGGCGTTTGAAGTGGAGATGCCATACCCTCCGAGACAGCCCTAAATGGGTATTATCTGGGTATGGTCAATTTACGGCTACTGTGTTTGTTGCTCCATATCACACAGAAATCTTATCTGCGCCACTTTTAGAGTGGTCTAGGTATCTTCCTAATACATTTATCTACCTGTCTGATCAACTTTTGGGCGTTTAAAGTGGAGATCTCACACCCTCCGAGACAGCGCTAAATGGGTATTATCTGAGTAGGGTCAATTTACACTTACTGTGTTTGTTGCTCCCGATCACCCAGAAATCTTATTTGCGCCACTTTTAGAGTGGTCTAGATATCTTCCTAATACATTTATCTATCTTTGTGATCCATTTTTGGACGTTTGAAGTGGAGATGCCATACCCTCTGAGGCAGCGCTAAATGGGTATTATCTGGGTATGGTCAATTTACACCTACTGTGTTTGTTGCTCCCGATCACCCAGAAATCTTATCTGCGCCACTTTTAGAGTGGTCTAGATATCTTCCTAATACATTTATCTACCTGTCTGATCCATGTTTGGGCGTTTAAAGTGGAGATGCCATACCCTCCGATACAGCGCTAAATGGGTATTATCTGGGTATGGTCAATTTACGGCTACTGTGTTTGTTGCTCCCGATCACCCAGAAATCTTATTTGCGCCACTTTTAGAGTGGTCTAGATATCTTTCTAATACATTTATCTATCTTTTTGGCCCATTTTTGGGCGTTTAAAGTGGAGAGGCCATACCCTCCGAGACAGGGCTAAATGGCTATTATCTGGGTATGGTCAATTTACACCTACTGTGTTTGTTGCTCCCGATCACCCAGAAATCTTATCTGCGCCACTTTTAGAGTGGTCTAAATATCTTCCTAATACATTTATCTACCTGTCTGACCCATGTTTGGGCGTTTAATGTGGAGATGCCATACCCTCCGAGACAGCGCTAAATGGGTATTATCTGGGTATGGTCAATTTATACCGACTGTGTTTGTTGCTCCCGATCTCCCAGAAATCCTATATGCGCCACTTTTAGAGTGGTCTAGATATCTTGCTAATACATTTATCTATCTTTGTGACCTATTTTTGGGCGTTTGAAGTGGAGATGCCATACCCTCCGAGACAGCGCTAAATGGGTATTATCTGGGTATGGTCAATTTACACCTACTGTGTTTGTTGCTCCATATCACACAGAAATCTTATCTGCGCCACTTTTAGAGTAGTCTAGATATCTTTCTAATACATTTATCTACCTGTCTGATCAATTTTTGGGCGTTTAAAGTGGAGATCTCATACCCTCCGAGACAGCGCTAAATGAGTGTTATCTGGGTGTGGTCAATTTACACCTACTGTGTTTGTTGCTCCCGATCAACCAGAAATCTTATTTGCGCCACTTTTAGAGTGGTCTATGTATCTTCTTAATACAATTATCTACCTGTCTGACCCATGTTTGGGCGTTTAAAGTGGAGATGCCATACCCTCCGAGACAGCGCTAAATGGGTATTATCTGGGTATGGTCAATTTACACCTACTGTGTTTGTTGCTCCCGATCACCCAGCAATCTTATTTTCGCCACTTTTAGAGTGGTCTAGATATCTTCCTAATACATTTATCTATCTTTGTGATCCATTTTTGGGCGTTTGAAGTGGAGATGCCATACCCTCCGAGACAGCCCTAAATGGGTATTATCTGGGTATGGTCAATTTACGGCTACTGTGTTTGTTGCTCCATATCACACAGAAATCTTATCTGCGCCACTTTTAGAGTGGTCTAGGTATCTTCCTAATACATTTATCTACCTGTCTGATCAACTTTTGGGCGTTTAAAGTGGAGATCTCACACCCTCCGAGACAGCGCTAAATGGGTATTATCTGAGTAGGGTCAATTTACACTTACTGTGTTTGTTGCTCCCGATCACCCAGAAATCTTATTTGCGCCACTTTTAGAGTGGTCTAGATATCTTCCTAATACATTTATCTATCTTTGTGATCCATTTTTGGACGTTTGAAGTGGAGATGCCATACCCTCTGAGGCAGCGCTAAATGGGTATTATCTGGGTATGGTCAATTTACACCTACTGTGTTTGTTGCTCCCGATCACACAGAAATCTTATTTGTGCCACTTTTAGAGTGGTCTAGATATCTTCCTAATACATTTATCTACCTGTCTGACCCATGTTTGGGCGTTTAAAGTGGAGATGCCATACCCTCCGATACAGCGCTAAATGGGTATTATCTGGGTATGGTCAATTTACACCTACTGTGTTTGTTGCTCCCGATTACCCAGAAATCTTATTTGCGCCACTTTTAGAGTGGTCTATATATCTTTCTAATACATTTATCTATCTTTCTGGCCCATTTTTGGGCGTTTAAAGTGGAGAGGCCATACCCTCCGAGACAGGGCTAAATGGTTATTATCTGGGTATGGTCAATTTACACCTACTGTGTTTGTTGCTCCCGATCACCCAGAAATCTTATTTGCGCCACTTTTTGAGTGGTCTAGGTATCTTCCTAATACATTAATCTATCTTTGTGACCCATTTTTGGACGTTTGAAGTGGAGATGCCATACCCTCCGAGACAGCGCTAAATGGGTATTATCTGGGTATGGTCAATTTACACCTACTGTGTTTGTTGCTCCTGATCCCAGAAATCTTATTTGCGCCACTTTTAGAGAGGTCTAGATATCTTCTAATACATTTATCTATCTTTGTGACCCATGTTTCATGTCTAAAGTGGAGAGATACATACCCTCCGAGACAGCGCTAAATGGGTATTACCTGGGTATGGTCATTTACACTTACTGTGTTTGTTTCTCCTGATCACCCAGAAATCTTATTTGGTGCCACTTTTAGAGTGGTCTAGATATCTTCCATATGTTTATCTATCTTTGTGACTCCATTTTGGACGTTTGAAGTGGAGCTGCCATACTCTCTGGAGGCAGCGCTAAATGGGTATTATCTGGGTATGGTCAATTTACACCTACTGTGTTTGTTGCTCCCGATCACACAGAAATCTTATTTGCGCCACTTTTTAGAGTGGTCTAGATATCTTCCTAATACATTTATCTATCTTTTGACCCATTTTTGGGCGTTTAAAGTGGAGATGCCATACCCTCCGAGACAGCGCTAAATGGGTATTATCTGGGTATGGTCAATTTACACCTACTGTGTTTGTTGCTCCCGATCACACAGAAATCTTATTTGCGCCACTTTTAGAGTGGTCTAGATATCTTCCTAATACATTTATCTACCTGTCTGATCCATGTTTGGGCGTTTAAAGTGGAGATGCCATACCCTCCGATACAGCGCTAAATGGGTATTATCTGGGTATGGTCAATTTACGGCTACTGTGTTTGTTGCTCCCGATCACCCAGAAATCTTATTTGCGCCACTTTTAGAGTGGTCTAGATATCTTTCTAATACATTTATCTATCTTTTTGGCCCATTTTTGGGCGTTTAAAGTGGAGAGGCCATACCCTCCGAGACAGGGCTAAATGGCTATTATCTGGGTATGGTCAATTTACACCTACTGTGTTTGTTGCTCCCGATCACCCAGAAATCTTATCTGCGCCACTTTTAGAGTGGTCTAAATATCTTCCTAATACATTTATCTACCTGTCTAACCCATGTTTGGGCGTTTAATGTGGAGATGCCATACCCTCCGAGACAGCGCTAAATGGGTATTATCTGGGTATGGTCAATTTATACCGACTGTGTTTGTTGCTCCCGATCTCCCAGAAATCCTATATGCGCCACTTTTAGAGTGGTCTAGGTATCTTCCTAATACATTTATCTATCTTTGTGACCTATTTTTGGGCGTTTGAAGTGGAGATGCCATACCCTCCGAGACAGCGCTAAATGGGTATTATCTGGGTATGGTCAATTTACACCTACTGTGTTTGTTGCTCCATATCACACAGAAATCTTATCTGCGCCACTTTTAGAGTAGTCTAGATATCTTTCTAATACATTTATCTACCTGCCTGATCAATTTTTGGGCGTTTAAAGTGGAGATCTCATACCCTCCGAGACAGCGCTAAATGAGTGTTATCTGGGTATGGTCAATTTACACCTACTGTGTTTGTTGCTCCCGATCAACCAGAAATCTTATTTGCGCCACTTTTAGAGTGGTCTATGTATCTTCTTAATACAATTATCTACCTGTCTGACCCATGTTTGGGCGTTTAAAGTGGAGATGCCATACCCTCCGAGACAGCGCTAAATGGGTATTATCTGGGTATGGTCAATTTACACGTACTGTGTTTGTTGCTCCCGATCACCCAGCAATCTTATTTTCGCCACTTTTAGAGTGGTCTAGATATCTTCCTAATACATTTATCTATCTTTGTGATCCATTTTTGGGCGTTTGAAGTGGAGATGCCATACCCTCCGAGACAGCCCTAAATGGGTATTATCTGGGTATGGTCAATTTACGGCTACTGTGTTTGTTGCTCCATATCACACAGAAATCTTATCTGCGCCACTTTTAGAGTGGTCTAGGTATCTTCCTAATACATTTATCTACCTGTCTGATCAACTTTTGGGCGTTTAAAGTGGAGATCTCACACCCTCCGAGACAGCGCTAAATGGGTATTATCTGAGTAGGGTCAATTTACACTTACTGTGTTTGTTGCTCCCGATCACCCAGAAATCTTATTTGCGCCACTTTTAGAGTGGTCTAGATATCTTCCTAATACATTTATCTATCTTTGTGACCCATTTTTGGGCGATTAAAGAGGAGAGGCCATACCCTCCGAGACAGCGCTAAATGGGTATTATCTGGGCATGGTCAATTTACACCTACTCTGTTTGTTGCTCCCGATCACCCAGAAATCTTATTTCGCCACTTTTAGAGTGGTCTAGATATCTTCCTAATACATTTATCTATCTTTGTGACCCATTTTTGGGCGTTTAAAGTGGAGAGGCCATACCCTCCGAGACAGCGCTAAATGGGTATTATCTGGGTTTGGTCAATTTACACCTACTGTGTTTGTTGCTCCCGATCACCCAGAAATCTTATTTGCGCCACTTTTGAGTGGTCTAGGTATCTTCTAATACATTTATCTATCTTTGTGACCCATTTTTGGACGTTTGAAGTGGAGATGCCATACCCTCCGAGACAGCGCTAAATGGGTATTATCTGGGTATGGTCAATTTACACCTACTGTGTTTGTTGCACTCAGTCACCCAGAAATCTTATTTGGGCCACTTTTAGAGTGGTCTAAATAACTGCCAAATACATTTATCTATCTTTGTGACCCATTTTTGGGCGTCTGAAGTGGAGATGCCATACCCTCCGATACAGCGCTAAATGGGTATTATCTGGGTATGGTCAATTTACACCTACTGTGTTTGTTGCTCCCGATCACCCAGAAATCTTATTTGCGCCACTTTTAGAGTGGTCTAGATATCTTTCTAATAAATTTATCTATCTTTTTGGCCCATTTTTGGGCGTTTAAAGTGGAGAGGCCACACCCTCCGAGACAGGGCTAAATGGCTATTATCTGGGTATGGTCAATTTACACCTACTGTGTTTGTTGCTCCCGATCACCCAGAAATCTTATCTGCGCCACTTTTAGAGTGGTCTAAATATCTTCCTAATACATTTATCTACCTGTCTAACCCATGTTTGGGCGTTTAAAGTGGAGATGCCATACCCTCCGAGACAGCGCTAAATGGGTATTATCTGGGTATGGTCAATTTATACCTACTGTGTTTCTTGCTCCCGATCACCCAGAAATCCTATATGCGCCACTTTTAGAGTGGTCTAGATATCTTCCTAATACATTTTTCTATCTTTGTGACCTATTTTTGGGCGTTTGAAGTGGAGATGCCATACCCTCCGAGACAGCGCTAAATGGGTATTATCTGGGTATGGTCAATTTACACCTACTGTGTTTGTTGCTCCATATCACACAGAAATCTTATCTGCGCCACTTTTAGAGTAGTCTAGATATCTTTCTAATACATTTATCTACCTGTCTGATCAATTTTTGGGCGTTTAAAGTGGAGATCTCATACCCTCCGAGACAGCGCTAAATGAGTGTTATCTGGGTGTGGTCAATTTACACCTACTGTGGTTGTTGCTCCCGATCAACCAGAAATCTTATTTGGGCCACTTTTAGAGTGGTCTATGTATCTTCTTAATACAATTATCTACCTGTCTGACCCATGTTTGGGCGTTTAAAGTGGAGATGCCATACCCTCCGAGACAGCGCTAAATGGGTATTATCTGGGTATGGTCAATTTACACCTACTGTGTTTGTTGCTCCCGATCACCCAGCAATCTTATTTTAGCCACTTTTAGAGTGGTCTAGATATCTTCCTAATACATTTATCTATCTTTGTGACCCATTTTTGGGCGTTTGAAGTGGAGATGCCATACCCTCCGAGACAGCCCTAAATGGGTATTATCTGGGTATGGTCAATTTACGGCTACTGTGTTTGTTGCTCCATATCACACAGAAATCTTATCTGCGCCACTTTTAGAGTGGTCTAGGTATCTTCCTAATACATTTATCTACCTTTCTGATCAACTTTTGGGCGTTTAAAGTGGAGATCTCATACCCTCCGAGACAGCGCTAAATGGGTATTATCTGAGTAGGGTCAATTTACACTTACTGTGTTTGTTGCTCCCGATCACCCAGAAATCTTATTTTCGCCACTTTTAGAGTGGTTTAGATATCTTCCTAACACATTTATCTATCTTTGTGATCCATTTTTGGACGTTTGAAGTGGAGATGCCATACCCTCTGAGGCAGCGCTAAATGGGTATTATCTGGGTATGGTCAATTTACACCTACTGTGTTTGTTGCTCCCGATCACACAGAAATCTTATTTGCGCCATTTTTAGAGTGGTCTAGATATCTTCCTGATACATTTATCTACCTGTCTGACCCATGTTTGGGCGTTTAAAGTGGAGATGCCATACCCTCCGAGACAGCCCTAAATGGGTATTATCTGGGTATGGTCAATTTACACCTACTGTGTTTGTTGCTCCCGATCACCCAGAAATCCTATTTGTGCCACTTTTAGAGTGGTCTAGATATCTTCCTAATACATTTATCTATCTTTGTGACCCATTTTTGGGCGTTTGAAGTGGAGATGCCATACCCTCCGAGACAGCGCTAAATGGGCATTATCTGGGTATGGTCAATTTCCACCTACTGTGTTTGTTGCTCCATATCACACAGAAATCTTATCTGCGCCACTTTTAGAGTAGTCTAGATATCTTTCTAATACATTTATCTACTTGTCTGATCAATTTTTGGGCGTTTAAAGTGGAGATCTCATACCCTCCGAGACAGCGCTAAATGAGTGTTATCTGGGTAGGGTCAATTTACACCTACTATGTTTGTTGCTCCCGATCACCCAGAAATCTTATTTGCGCCACTTTTAGAGTGGTCTAGGTATCTTCCTAATACATTTATCTACCTGTCTGACCCATGTTTGGGCGTTTAAAGTGGAGATACCATACCCTCCGAGACAGCGCTAAATGGGTATTATCTGGGTATGGTCAATTTACACCTACTGTGTTTGTTGCTCCATATCACACAGAAATCTTATCTGCGCCACTTTAGAGTAGTCTAGATATCTTTCTAATACATTTATCTACCTGTCTGATCAATTTTTGGGCGTTTAAAGTGGAGATCTCATACCCTCCGAGACAGCGCTAAATGAGTGTTATCTGGGTATGGTCAATTTACACCTACTGTGTTTGTTGCTCCCGATCACCCAGAAATCTTATTTGCGCCACTTTTAGAGTGGTCTAGGTATCTTCTTAATACATTTATCTACCTCTCTGACCCATGACCATACCCAAATAATACTCATTTAGCGCTGTCTCGGAGGGAATGGCATCTCCACTTCAAACGTCCAAAAATGAGCCACAAAGATAGATAAATGTATTAGGAAGATACCTAGACCACTCAAAAAGTGGCGCAAATAAGATTTCTGGGTGATCGGGAGCAACAAACACAGTAGGTGTAAATTGACCAAACCCAGATAATAGCCATTTAGCCCTGTCTCGAAGGGTATGGCCTCTCCACTTTAAACGCCCAAACATGGATCAGACAGGTAGATAAATGTATTAGGAAGATATTTAGACCACTCTAAAAGTGGCGCAGATATGATTTCTGGGTGATTGAGAGCAACAAACACAGTAGGTGTAAATTGACCATACCCAGATAATACCCATTTAGCGCTATCCCGGAGGGTATGGCATCTCCACTTCAAACGTCCAAAAATGGGTCACAAAGATAGATAAATGTATTAGGAAGATACCTAGACCACTCAAAAAGTGGCGCAAATAAGATTTCAGGGTGATCGGGAGCAACAAACACAGTAGGTGTAAATTGGCCATACCCAGATAATACCCATTTAGCGCTGTCTCGGAGGGTATGGCATCTCCACTTCAAACGTCCAAAAATGGACCACAAAGATGGATCAATGTATTAAGAAGATACCTAGACCACTCTAAAAGTGGCGCAAATAAGATTTCTGGGTGATCGGGAGCAACAAACACAGTAGGTGTAAATTGACCATACCCAGATAACACTCATTTAGCGCTGTCTCGGAGGGTATGAGATCTCCACTTTAAACGCCCAACAATTGATCATACATGTAGATAAATGTATTAGAAAGGTATGTAGACTACTCTAAAAGTGGCGCAAATAAGATTTCTGGGTGATCGGGAGCAACAAACACAGTAGTTGTAAATTGACCATACCCAGATAATAGCCATTTAGCCCTGTCTCGGAGGGTATGGCATCTCCACTTCAAACGCCCAAAAATGGATCACAAAGATAGATAAATGTATTAGGCAGATATTTAGACCACTCTAAAAGTGGCGCAAATAAGATTTCTGGGTGATCGGGAGCAACAAAAACAGTAGGTGTAAATTGACCATACCCAGATAATACCCATTTAGCGCTGTCTCGGAGGGTATGGCATCTCCACTTTAAACGCCCAAACATGGGTCAGACAGGTGGATAAATGTATTAGGAAGATATTTAGACCACTCTAAAAGTGGCGCAGATAAGATTTCTGGGTGATTGAGAGCAACAAACACAGTAGGTGTAAATTGACCATACCCAGATAATACCCATTTAGCGCTGTCTCGGAGGGTATGGCATCTCCACTTCAAACGTCCAAAAATGGGTCACAAAGATAGATAAATGTATTAGGAAGATACCTAGACCACTCAAAAAGTGGCGCAAATAAGATTTCTGGGTGATCGGGAGCAACAAACACAGTAGTTGTAAATTGAGCATACCCAGATAATAGCCATTTAGCCCTGTCTCGGAGGGTATGGCCTCTCCACTTTAAACGCCCAAAAATGGGCCACAAAGATAGATAAATGTATTAGAAAGATATCTAGACCACTCTAAAAGTGGCGCAAATAAGATTTCTGTGTGATCGGGAGCAACAAACACAGTAGGTGTAAATTGACCATACCCAGATAATACCCATTTAGCGCTGCCTCAGAGGGTATGGCATCTCCACTTCAAACGTCCAGAAATGGGTCACAAAGATAGATAAATGTATTAGGAATATATCTAGACCACTCTAAAAGTGGCGCAAATAAGATTTCTGGGTGATCGGGAGCAACAAACACAGTAAGTGTAAATTGACCATAGTCAGATAATACCCATTTAGCGCTGTCTCGGAGGGTATGAGATCTCCACTTTAAACGCCCAAAAGTTGATCAGACAGGTAGATAAATGTATTAGGAAGATACCTAGACCACTCTAAAAGTGGCGCATATAAGATTTCTGTGTGATATGGAGCAACAAACACAGTAGGCGTAAATTGAACATACCCAGATAATACCCATTTAGGGCTGTCTCGGAGGGTATGGCATCTCCACTTCAATCGCCCAAAAATGGACCACAAAGATAGATAAATGTATTAGGAAGATATCTAGACCACTCTAAAAGTGGCGCAAATAAGATTTCTGGGTGATCGGGAGCAACAAACACAGTAGGTATAAATTGGCCATACCTAGATAATACCCATTTAGCGCTATCTCGGAGGGTATGGCATCTCCACTTTAAACGCCAAAACATGGGTCAGACAGGTAGATAAATGTATTAGGAAGATATTTAGACCACTCTAAAAGTGGCGCAGATAAGATTTCTGGGTGATTGAGAGCAACAAACACAGTAGGTGTAAATTGACCATACCCAGATAATACCCATTTAGCGCTGTCTCGGAGGGTATGGCATCTCCACTTCAAACGTCCAAAAATGGGTCACAAAGATAGATAAATGTATTAGGAAGATACCTAGACCACACAAAAAGTGGCGCAAATAAGATTTCTGGGTGATCGGGAGCAACAAACACAGTAGGTGTAAATTGACCATACCCAGATAATAGCCATTTAGCCCTGTCTCGGAGGGTATGGCCTCTCTACTTTAAACGCCCAAAAATGGGCCACAAAGATAGATAAATGTATTAGAAAGATATCTAGACCACTCTAAAAGTGGCGCAAATAAGATTTCTGGGTGATCGGGAGCAACAAACACAGCAGGTGTAAATTGACCATACCCAGATAATACCCATTTATCGCTGTCTCGAAGGGTATGGCATCTCCACTTTAAACGCCCAAACATGGGTCAGACAGGTAGATAAATGTATTAGGAAGATATTTAGACCACTCTAAAAGTGGCGCAGATAAGATTTCTGTGTGATTGAGAGCAACAAACACAGTAGGTGTAAATTGACCATACCCAGATAATACCCATTTAGCGCTGTCTCGGAGGGTATGGCATCTCCACTTCAAACGTCCAAAAATGGACCACAAAGATGGATCAATGTATTAAGAAGATACCTAGACCACTCTAAAAGTGGCGCAAATAAGATTTCTGGGTGATCGGGAGCAACAAACACAGTAGGTGTAAATTGACCATACCCAGATAACACTCATTTAGCGCTGTCTCGGAGGGTATGAGATCTCCACTTTAAACGCCCAACAATTGATCATACATGTAGATAAATGTATTAGAAAGGTATGTAGACTACTCTAAAAGTGGCGCAAATAAGATTTCTGGGTGATCGGGAGCAACAAACACAGTAGTTGTAAATTGACCATACCCAGATAATAGCCATTTAGCCCTGTCTCGGAGGGTATGGCATCTCCACTTCAAACGCCCAAAAATGGATCACAAAGATAGATAAATGTATTAGGCAGATATTTAGACCACTCTAAAAGTGGCGCAAATAAGATTTCTGGGTGATCGGGAGCAACAAAAACAGTAGGTGTAAATTGACCATACCCAGATAATACCCATTTAGCGCTGTCTCGGAGGGTATGGCATCTCCACTTTAAACGCCCAAACATGGGTCAGACAGGTGGATAAGTGTATTAGGAAGATATTTAGACCACTCTAAAAGTGGCGCAGATAAGATTTCTGGGTGATTGAGAGCAACAAACACAGTAGGTGTAAATTGACCATACCCAGATAATACCCATTTAGCGCTGTCTCGGAGGGTATGGCATCTCCACTTCAAACGTCCAAAAATGGGTCACAAAGATAGATAAATGTATTAGGAAGATACCTAGACCACTCAAAAAGTGGCGCAAATAAGATTTCTGGGTGATCGGGAGCAACAAACACAGTAGTTGTAAATTGAGCATACCCAGATAATAGCCATTTAGCCCTGTCTCGGAGGGTATGGCCTCTCCACTTTAAACGCCCAAAAATGGGCCACAAAGATAGATAAATGTATTAGAAAGATATCTAGACCACTCTAAAAGTGGCGCAAATAAGATTTCTGTGTGATCGGGAGCAAAAAACACAGTAGGTGTAAATTGACCATACCCAGATAATACCCATTTAGCGCTGCCTCAGAGGGTATGGCATCTCCACTTCAAACGTCCAGAAATGGGTCACAAAGATAGATAAATGTATTAGGAATATATCTAGACCACTCTAAAAGTGGCGCAAATAAGATTTCTGGGTGATCGGGAGCAACAAACACAGTAAGTGTAAATTGACCATAGTCAGATAATACCCATTTAGCGCTGTCTCGGAGGGTATGAGATCTCCACTTTAAACGCCCAAAAGTTGATCAGACAGGTAGATAAATGTATTAGGAAGATACCTAGACCACTCTAAAAGTGGCGCATATAAGATTTCTGTGTGATATGGAGCAACAAACACAGTAGGCGTAAATTGAACATACCCAGATAATACCCATTTAGGGCTGTCTCGGAGGGTATGGCATCTCCACTTCAATCGCCCAAAAATGGACCACAAAGATAAATAAATGTATTAGGAAGATATCTAGACCACTCTAAAAGTGGCGCAAATAAGATTTCTGGGTGATCGGGAGCAACAAACACAGTAGGTATAAATTGGCCATACCTAGATAATACCCATTTAGCGCTATCTCGGAGGGTATGGCATCTCCACTTTAAACGCCAAAACATGGGTCAGACAGGTAGATAAATGTATTAGGAAGATATTTAGACCACTCTAAAAGTGGCGCAGATAAGATTTCTGGGTGATTGAGAGCAACAAACACAGTAGGTGTAAATTGACCATACCCAGACAATACCCATTTAGCGCTGTCTCGGAGGGTATGGCATCTCCACTTCAAACGTCCAAAAATGGGTCACAAAGATAGATAAATGTATTAGGAAGATACCTAGACCACACAAAAAGTGGCGCAAATAAGATTTCTGGGTGATCGGGAGCAACAAACACAGTAGGTGTAAATTGACCATACCCAGATAATAGCCATTTAGCCCTGTCTCGGAGGGTATGGCCTCTCCACTTTAAACGCCCAAAAATGGGCCACAAAGATAGATAAATGTATTAGAAAGATATCTAGACCACTCTAAAAGTGGCGCAAATAAGATTTCTGGGTGATCGGGAGCAACAAACACAGCAGGTGTAAATTGACCATACCCAGATAATACCCATTTATCGCTGTCTCGAAGGGTATGGCATCTCCACTTTAAACGCCCAAACATGGGTCAGACAGGTAGATAAATGTATTAGGAAGATATTTAGACCACTGTAAAAGTGGCGCAGATAAGATTTCTGTGTGATTGAGAGCAACAAACACAGTAGGTGTAAATTGACCATACCCAGATAATACCCATTTAGCGCTGTCTCGGAGGGTATGGCATCTCCACTTCAAACGTCCAAAAATGGACCACAAAGATGGATCAATGTATTAAGAAGATACCTAGACCACTCTAAAAGTGGCGCAAATAAGATTTCTGGGTGATCGGGAGCAACAAACACAGTAGGTGTAAATTGACCATACCCAGATAACACTCATTTAGCGCTGTCTCGGAGGGTATGAGATCTCCACTTTAAACGCCCAAAAATTTATCAGACAGGTAGATAAATGTATTAGAAAGGTATCTAGACTACTCTAAAAGTGGCGCAGATAAGATTTCTGTGTGATATAGAGCAACAAATACAGTAGGTGTAAATTGACCATACCCAGATAATACCCATTTAGCGCTGTCTCGGAGGGTATGGCATCTCCACTTCAAACGCCCAAAAATGGGTCACAAAGATAGATAAATGTATTAGGCAGATATTTAGACCACTCTAAAAGTGGCGCAGATAAGATTGTTGGGTGATTGAGAGCAACAAACACAGTAGGTGTAAATTGACAATACCCAGATAATACCCATTTAGCGCTGTCTCGGAGGGTATGGCATCTCCACTTCAAACGTCCAAATATGGCTCACAAAGATAGATAAATGTATTAGGAAGATACCTAGACCACTCAAAAAGTGGCGCAAATAAGATTTCTGGGTGATCGGGAGCAACAAACACAGTAGGTGTAAATTGACCATACCCAGATAACACCCATTTAGCGCTGTCTCGGAGGGTATGGCATCTCCACTTTAAACGCCCAAACATGGGTCAGACAGGTAGATAAATGTATTAGGAAGATATCTAGACCACTCTAAAAGTGGCGCTGATAAGATTTCTGGGTGACTGAGAGCAACAAACACAGTAGGTGTAAATTGACCATACCCAGATAATATCCATTTAGCGCTGTCTCGGAGGGTATGGCATCTCCACTTCAAACGTCCAAAAATGGGTCACAAAGATAGATAAATGTATTAGGAAGATACCTAGACCACTCAAAAAGTGGCGCAAATAAGATTTCTGGGTGTTCGGGAGCAACAAACACAGTAGGTGTAAATTGACCATACCCAGATAATAGCCATTTAGCCCTGTCTCGGAGGGTATGGCCTCTCCACTTTAAACGCCCAAAAATGGGCCACAAAGATAGATAAATGTATTAGAAAGATATCTAGACCACTCTAAAAGTGGCGCAAATAAGATTTCTGGGTGATCGGGAGCAACAAACACAGTAGGTGTAAATTGACCATACCCAGATAATACCCATTTAGCGCTGTATCGGAGGGTATGGCATCTCCACTTTAAACGCCCAAACATGGGTCAGACAGGTAGATAAATGTATTAGGAAGATATCTAGACCACTCTAAAAGTGGCGCAAATAAGATTTCTGTGTGATCGGGAGCAACAAACACAGTAGCCGTAAATTGACCATACCCAGATAATACCCATTTAGCGCTGCCTCAGAGGGTATGGCCTCTCCACTTCAAACGTCCAGAAATGGGTCACAAAGATAGATAAATGTATTAGGAAGATATCTAGACCACTCTAAAAGTGGCGCAAATAAAATTTCTGGGTGATCAGGAGCAACAAACACAGTAAGTGTAAATTGACCATACTCAGATAATACCCATTTAGCGCTGTCTCGGAGGGTATGAAATCTCCACTTTAAACGCCCAAAAATTGATCAGACGGGTAGATAAATGTATTAGAAAGATATCTAGACTACTCTAAAAGTGGCGCAGATAAGATTTCTGTGTGATATGGAGCAACAAACACAGTAGGTGTAAATTGACCATACCCAGATAATACCCATTTAGGGCTGGCTCGGAGGGTATGGCATCTCCACTTCAAACGCCCAAAAATGGACCACAAAGATAGATAAATGTATTAGGAAGATATCTAGACCACTCTAAAAGTGGCACAAATAAGATTTCTGGGTGATCGGGAGCAACAAACATAGTAGGTGTAAATTGGCCATATCCAGGTAATACCCATTTAGCGCTGTATCGGAGGGTACGGCATCTCCACTTTAAACGCCCAAACATGGGTCAGACAGGTAGATAAATGTATTAGGAAGATATTTAGACCACTCTAAAAGTGGCGCAGATAAGATTTCTGGGTGATTGAGAGCAACAAACACAGTAGGAAATTGACCATACTCCAGATAATACCCATTTAGCGCTGTCTCGAGGGTATGGCATCTCCATCAAACGTCCAAAAATGGGTCACAAAGATAGATAAATGTATTAGAAGATACCTAGACCACACAAAAAGTGGCGCAAATAAGATTTCTGGGTGATCGGGAGCAACAAACACAGTAGGTGTCAATTGACCATACCCAGATAGTACCCATTTAGCGCTGTCTCGGAGGGTATGGAATGTCCACTTTAAACGCCCAAAAATGGGTCACAAAGATAGATAAATGTATTAGAAAGATATCTAGACCACTCTAAAAGTGGCGCAAATAAGATTTCTGGGTGATCGGGAGCAACAAACACAGCAGGTGTAAATTGACCATACCCAGATAATACCCATTTATCGCTGTCTCGAAGGGTATGGCATCTCCACTTTAAACGCCCAAACATGGGTCAGACAGGTAGATAAATGTATTAGGAAGATATCTAGACCACTCTAAAAGTGGCGCAAATAAGATTTCTGTGTGATCGGGAGCAACAAACACAGTAGGTGTAAATTGACCATACCCAGATAATACCCATTTAGCGCTGTCTCGGAGGGTATGGCATCTCCACTTCAAACGTCCAAAAATGGACCACAAAGATGGATCAATGTATTAAGAAGATACCTAGACCACTCTAAAAGTGGCGCAAATAAGATTTCTGGGTGATCGGGAGCAACAAACACAGTAGGTGTAAATTGGCCATACCCAGATCATACCCATTTAGCGTTGTCTCTGAGAGTATGGCATCTCCACTTCAGACGCCCTAAAATGGGTCACAAAGATAGATAAATGTATTAGGAAGATATCTAGACCACTCTAAAAGTGGCGCAAATAAGATTTCTGGGTGATCGGGAGCAACAAACACAGTAGGCGTAAATTGGCCATACCCAGATAATACCCATTTAGCGCTGTCTCGGAGGGTATGGCATCTCCACTTCAAACGCCCAAAAATGGATCACAAAGATAGATAAATGTATTAGGAAGATATCTAGACCACTCTAAAAGTGGCACAAATAGGATTTCTGGGTGATCGGGAGCAACAAACACAGTACATGTAGGTGTAAATTGACCATACACAGATAACACTCATTTAGCGCTGTCTCGGAGGGTATGCCATCTCCACTTTAAACGCCCAAACATGGGTCAGACAGGTAGATAAATGTATTAAGAAGATATTTGGACCACTCTAAAAGTGGCGCAGATAAGATTTCTGGGTGATTGAGAGTAACAAACACAGTAGGTGTAAATTGACCATACCCAGATAATACCCATTTAGCGCTGTCTCGGAGGGTATGGCATCTCCACTTTAAACGCCCAAACATGGGTCACAAAGATAGATAAATGTATTAGGAAGATACCTAGACCACTCAAAAAGTGGCACAAATAAGATTTCTGGGTGATCGGGAGCAACAAACACAGTAGGTGTAAATTGACCATACCCAGATAATACCCATTTAGCGCTGTCTCGGCGGGTATGCAATCTCCACTTCAAACGCCCAAAAATGGGTCACAAAGATAGATAAATGTATTAGAAAGATATCTAGACCACTCTAAAAGTGGCGCAAATAAGATTTCTGGGTGATTGGGAGCAACAAACACAGTAGGTGTAAATTGACCATACCCAGATAATATCCATTTAGCGCTGTCTCGGAGGGTATGGCATCTCCATTTTAAACGCCCAAAAATGGGTCACAAAGATAAATAAATGTATTGGAAAGATATCTAGACCACTCTAAAAGTGGCGCAAATAAGATTTCTGAGTGACCGGGAGCCACAAACACAGTAGGTGCAATTTGACCATACCCAGATAATACCCATTTAGCGCTGTCTCCGAGGGTGTGGCATCCCCACTTTATACGCCCAAAAATGGGTCAGACAGGTAGATAAATGTATTAGAAAGATACCTAGACCACTCTAAAAGTGGCGCAAATAAGATTTCTGGGTGATCGGGAGCAACAAACACAGTATGTGTAAATTGACAGTACCCAGATAATACCCATTTAGCGTTGTCTCGGAGGGTGTGGCATCTCCACTTTAAACGCCCAAAAATGGATCACAAAGGTAGATAAATGTATTAGAAAGATATCTAGACCACTCTAAAAGTGGCACAAATAAGATTTCTGGGTGATCTGGAGCAACAAACACAGTAGGTGTAATTTGACCATACCCAGATAATACCCATTTAGCGCTGTCTCGGAGGGTATGGCATCTCCACTTTGAACGCCCAAAAATGGGTCAGACAGGTAGATATATGTATTATGAAGATATCTTGACCACTCTAAAAGTGACGCAAATAAGATTTCTGGGTGATCGGGAGCAACAAACACAGTAGGTGTAAATTGACCATACCCAGATAATACCCATTTAGCGCTGTCTCGGAGGGTATGGCATCTCCACTTTAAACGCCCAAACATGGGTCAGACAGGTAGATAAATGTATTAGGAAGAGACCTAGACCACACAAAAAGTGGCGCAAATAAGATTTCTGGGTGATCGGGAGCAACAAACACAGTAGGTGTACATTGACCATACCCAGATAATAGCCATTTAGCCCTGTCTCGGAGGGTATGGCCTGTCCACTTTAAACGCCCAAAAATGGGCCACAAAGATAGATAAATGTATTAGAAAGATATCTAGACCACTCTAAAAGTGGCGCAAATAAGATTTCTGGGTGATCGTGAGCAACAAACACAGTAGATGTAAATTGACCATACACAGATAATACCCATTTAGCGCTGTCTCGGAGGGTATGGCCTCTCCACTTTAAACGCCCAAAAATGGGCCACAAAGATAGATAAATGTATCAGAAAGATATCTAGACCACTCTAAAAGTGGCGCAAATAAGATTTCTGGGTGACTGAGTGCAACAAACACAGTAGGTGTAAATTGACCATACCCAAATAATACCCATTTAGCGCTGTCTCGGAGGGTATGGCATCTCCACTTCAAACGTCCAAAAATGGATCACAAAGATGGATAAATGTATTAAGAAGATACCTAGACCACTCTAAAAGTGGCGCAAATAAGATTTCTGGGTGATCGGGAGCAACAAACACAGTAGGTGTAAATTGACCATACCCAGATAACACTCATTTAGCGCTGTCTCGGAGGGTATGAGATCTCCACTTTAAACGCCCAAAAATTTATCAGACAGGTAGATAAATGTATTAGAAAGGTATCTAGACTACTCTAAAAGTGGCGCAGATAAGATTTCTGTGTGATATAGAGCAACAAACACAGTAGGTGTAAATTGACCATACCCAGATAATACCCATTTAGCGCTGTCTCGGAGGGTATGGCATCTCCACTTCAAACGCCCAAAAATGGGTCACAAAGATAGATAAATGTATTAGGCAGATATTTAGACCACTCTAAAAGTGGCGCAGATAAGATTGTTGGGTGATTGAGAGCAACAAACACAGTAGGTGTAAATTGACAATACCCAGATAATACCCATTTAGCGCTGTCTCGGAGGGTATGGCATCTCCACTTCAAACGTCCAAAAATGGCTCACAAAGATAGATAAATGTATTAGGAAGATACCTAGACCACTCAAAAAGTGGCGCAAATAAGATTTCTGGGTGATCGGGAGCAACAAACACAGTACGTGTAAATTGACCATACCCAGATAACACCCATTTAGCGCTGTCTCGGAGGGTATGGCATCTCCACTTTAAACGCCCAAACATGGGTCAGACAGGTAGATAAATGTATTAGGAAGATATTTAGACCACTCTAAAAGTGGCGCTGATAAGATTTCTGGGTGACTGAGAGCAACAAACACAGTAGGTGTAAATTGACCATACCAAGATAATATCCATTTAGCGCTGTCTCGGAGGGTATGGCATCTCCACTTCAAACGTCCAAAAATGGGTCACAAAGATAGATAAATGTATTAGGAAGATACCTAGACCACTGAAAAAGTGGCGCAAATAAGATTTCTGGGTGTTCGGGAGCAACAAACACAGTAGGTGTAAATTGACCATACCCAGATAATAGCCATTTAGCCCTGTCTCGGAGGGTATGGCCTCTCCAATTTAAACGCCCAAAAATGGGCCACAAAGATAGATAAATGTATTAGAAAGATATCTAGACCACTCTAAAAGTGGCGCAAATAAGATTTCTGGGTGATCGGGAGCAACAAACACAGCAGGTGTAAATTGACCATACCCAGATAATACCCATTTAGCGCTGTATCGGAGGGTATGGCATCTCCACTTTAAACGCCCAAACATGGGTCAGACAGGTAGATAAATGTATTAGGAAGATATCTAGACCACTCTAAAAGTGGCGCAAATAAGATTTCTGTGTGATCGGGAGCAACAAACACAGTAGGTATAAATTGACCATACCCAGATAATACCCATTTAGCGCTGCCTCAGAGGGTATGGCCTCTCCACTTCAAACGTCCAGAAATGGGTCACAAAGATAGATAAATGTATTAGGAAGATATCTAGACCACTCTAAAAGTGGCGCAAATAAGATTTCTGGGTGATCAGGAGCAACAAACACAGTAAGTGTAAATTGACCGTACTCAGATAATACCCATTTAGCGCTGTCTCGGAGGGTATGAGATCTCCACTTTAAACGCCCAAAGGTTGATCAGACAGGTAGATAAATGTATTAGGAAGATATCTAGACCACTCTAAAAGTGGCGCAGATAAGATTTCTGTGTGATATGGAGCAACAAACACAGTAGGCGTAAATTGACCATACCCAGATAATACCCATTTAGGGCTGTCTCGGAGGGTATGGCATCTCCACTTCAAACGCCCAAAAATGGATCACAAAGATAGATAAATGTATTAGGAAGATATCTAGACCACTCTAAAAGTGGCGCAAATAAGATTTCTGGGTGATCGGGAGCAACAAACACAGTAGGTGTAAATTGGACATACCCAGATAATACCCATTTACCGCTGTCTCGGAGGGTATGGCATCTCCACTTTAAACGCCCAAACATGGGTCAGACAGGTAGATAAATGTATTAGGAAGATATTTAGACCACTCTAAAAGTGGCGCAGATAAGATTTCTGGGTGATCGGGAGCAACAAACACAGTAGGTGTAAATTGACCATACCCAGATAATACACATTTAGCGCTGTCTCGGAGGGTATGGCATCTCCAATTTAAACGCCCAAAAATTGATCAGACAGGTAGATAAATGTATTAGAAAGGTATCTAGACTACTCTAAAAGTGGCGCAGATAAGATTTCTGTGTGATATGGAGCAACAAACACAGTAGGTGTAAATTGACCATACCCAGATAATACCCATTTAGCGCTGTCTCGGAGGGTATGGCATCTCCACTTCAAACGCCCAAAAATGGGTCACGAAGATAGATAAATGTATTAGAAAGATATCTAGACACTCTAAAAGTGGCGCAAATAAGATTTCTGTGTGATCGGGAGCAACAAACACAGTAGGTGTAAATTGACCATACCCAGATAATACCCATTTAGCGCTGTCTCGGAGGGTATGGCATCTCCACTTCAAACGTCCAAAAATGGCTCACAAAGATAGATAAATGTATTAGGAAGATACCTAGACACTCAAAAAGTGGCGCAAATAAGATTTCTGGGTGATCGGGAGCAACAAACACAGTACGTGTAAATTGATCATACCCAGATAATACCCATTTAGCGCTGTCTCGGAGGGTATGAGATCTCCACTTTAAACGCCCAAAAATTGATCAGACAGGTAGATAAATGTATTAGGAAGATATTTAGACCTCTCTAAAAGTGGCGCAGATAAGATTTCTGGGTGATTGAGAGCAACAAACACAGTAGGTGTAAATTGACCATACCCAGATAATACCCATTTAGCGCTGTCTCGGAGAGTATGGCATCTCCACTTCAAACGTCCAAAAATGGGTCACAAACATAGATAAATGTATTAGGAAGATACCTAGACCACTCAAAAAGTGGCGCAAATAAGATTTTCGGGTGATCGGGAGCAACAAACACAGTAGTTGTAAATTGACCATACCCAGATAATAGCCATTTAGCCCTGTCTCGGAGGGTATGGCCTCTCCACTTTAAACGCCCAAAAATGGGCCACAAAGATAGATAAATGTATTAGAAAGATATCTAGACCACTCTAAAAGTGGCGCAAATAAGATTTCTGGGTGATCGGGAGCAACAAACACAGCAGGTGTAAATTGACCATACCCAGATAATACCCATTTAGCGCTGTATCGGAGGGTATGGCATCTCCACTTTAAACGCCCAAACATGGGTCAGACAGGTAGATAAATGTATTAGGAAGATATCTAGACCACTCTAAAAGTGGCGCAAATAAGATTTCTGTGTGATCGGGAGCAACAAACACAGTAGGTGTAAATTGACCATACCCAGATAATACCCATTTAGCGCTGCCTCGGAGGGTATGGCATCTCCACTTCAAACGTCTAAAAATGGGTCACTAAGATAGATAAATGTATTAGGAAGATACCTAGACTACACAAAAAGTGGCGCAAATAAGATTTCTGGGTGATCGGGAGCAACAAACACAGTAGGTGTAAATTGACCATACCCAGATAATACCCATTTAGCGCTGTGTCGGAGGGTATGGCATCTCCACTTCAAACGTCCAAAAATGGGTCACAAAGATAGATAAATGTATTAGGAAGATACCTAGACCACTCAAAAAGTGGCGCAAATAAGATTTCTGAGTGATCGGGAGCAACAAACACAGTAGGTGTAAATTGACCATACCCAGATAATAGCCATTTAGCCCTGTCTCGGAGGGTATGGCATCTCCACTTCAAACGCCCCAAAATGGGTCACAAAGATAGATAAATGTATTAGCAAGATATCTAGACCACTTTAAAGGTGGCGCAGGTAAGATTTCTGGGTGATCGGGAGCAACAAACACAGTAGGTGTAAATCGACCATAACCAGATAATACCCATTTAGCGCTGTCTCGGAGGGTATGGCATCTCCACTTCAGACGCCCAAAAATGGGTCACAAAGACAGATAAATGTATTAGGAAGATATTTAGACCACTCTAAAAGTGGCCCAAATAAGATTTCTGGGTGAATGAGTGCAACAAACACAGTAGGTGTAAATTGACCACACCCAGATAATACCCATTTAGCGCTGTCTCGAAGGGTATGAGATCTCCACTTTAAACGCCCAAACATGGATCAGACAGGTAGATAAATGTATTAGGAAGATATCTAGACCACTCTAAAAGTGGCTCAAATAAGATTTATGTGTGATCGGGAGCAACAAACACAGTAGGTGTAAATTGACCATACCCAGATAATACACATTTAGCGCTGTCTCGGAGGGTATGGCATCTCCACTTCAGACGCCCAAAAATGGGTCACAAAGATAGATAAATGTATTAGGAAGATATTTAGACCACTCTAAAAGTGGCCCAAATAAGATTTCTGGGTGACTGAGTGCAACAAACACAGTAGGTGTAAATTGACCATACCCAGATAATACCCATTTAGCGCTGTCTCGGAGGGTATGGCATCTCCACTTCAAACGTCGAAAAATGGATCACAAAGATGGATAAATGTATTAAGAAGATACCTAGACCACTCTAAAAGTGGCCCAAATAAGATTTCTGGGTGATCGGGAGCAACAAACACAGTAGGTGTAAATTGACCATACCCAGATAACACTCATTTAGCGCTGTCTCGGAGGGTATGAGATCTCCACTTTAAACGCCCAAAAATTGATCAGACAGGTAGATAAATGTATTAGAATGATATCTAGACTACTCTAAAAGTGGCGCAGATAAGATTTCTGTGTGATATGGAGCAACAAACACAGTAGGTGTAAATTGACCATACCCAGATAATACCCATTTAGCGCTGTCTCGGAGGGTATGGCATCTCCACTTCAAACGCCCAAAAATGGGTCACAAAGACAGGTAAATGTATTAGGAAGACATCTAGACCACTCTAAAAGTGGCGCAAATAAGATTTCTGGGTGATCGGGAGCAACAAACACAGTAGGTGTAATTTGACGATACCCAGATAACACTCATTTAGCGCTGTCCTGGAGGGTATGAGATCTCCACTTTAAGCGCCCAAAAGTTGATCAAACAGGTAGATAAATGTATTAGGAAGATATCTAGACCACTCTAAAAGTGGCGCAAATAAGATTTCTGTGTGATCGGGAGCAACAAACACAGTAGGTGTAAATTGGCCATACCCAGATCATACCCATTTAGCGTTGTCTCGGAGAGTATGGCATTTCCACTTCAAACGCCCAAAAATTGGTCACAAAGATAGATAAATGTATTAAAAAGATATTTAGAACATTCTCAAAGTGGCGCAAATAAGATTTCTGGGTGATCGGGAGCAACAAACACAGTAGGTGTAAATTGACCATACCCAGATAATACACATTTAGCGCTGTCTCGGAGGGTGTGGCATCTCCAATTTAAACGCCCAAAAATTGATCAGACAGGTAGATAAATGTATTAGAAAGGTATCTAGACTACTCTAAAAGTGGCGCAGATAAGATTTCTGTGTGATATGGAGCAACAAACACAGTAGGTGTAAATTGACCATACCCAGATAATACCCATTTAGCGCTGTCTCGGAGGGTATGGCATCTCCACTTCAAACGCCCAAAAATGGGTCACGAAGATAGATAAATGTATTAGAAGATATCTAGACCACTCTAAAAGTGGCGCAGATAAGATTTCTGTGTGATTGGAGCAACAAACACAGTAGGTGTAAATTGACCATACCCAGATAATACCCATTTAGCGCTGTCTCGGAGGGTATGGCATCTCCACTTTAGACGCCAAAACATGGGTCACAAAGATAGATAAATGTATTAGGAAGATATCTAGACCACTCTAAAAGTGGCGCAAATAAGATTTCTGGGGGATCGGGAGCAACAAACACAGTAGGTGTAAATTGCACAAACCCAGATAACACCCATTTAGCGCTGCCTCAGAGGGTATGGCATCTCCACTTCAAACGTCCAGAAATGGGTCACAAAGATAGATAAATGGATTAGGAAGATATCTAGACCACTCTAAAAGTGGCGCAAATAAGATTTCTGGGTGATCAGGAGCAACAAACACAGTAAGTGTAAATTGACCATACTCAGATAATACCCATTTAGCGCTGTCTCGGAGGGTATGAGATCTCCACTTTAAACGCCCAAAAGTTGATCAGACATGTAGATAAATGTATTAGGAAGATATCTAGACCACTCTAAAAGTGGCGCAGATAAGATTTCTGTGTGATATGAAGCAACAAACACAGTAGGCGTAAATTGACCATACCCAGATAATACCCATTTAGGGCTGTCTCGGAGGGTATGCCATCTCCACTTCAAACGCCCAAAAATGGACCACAAAGATAGATAAATGTATTAGGAAGATACCTAGACCACTCAAAAGGTGGCGCAAATAAGATTTCTGGGTGATAGGGAGCAACAAACACAGTAGGTGTAATTTGACCATACCCAGATAATACCCATTTAGCGCTGTCTCGGAGGGTATGGCATCTCCACTTTGAACGCCCAAAAATGGGTCAGACAGGTAGATAAATGTATTATGAAGATATCTAGACCACTCTAAAAGTGGCGCAAATAAGATTTCTGTGTGATCGGGAGCAACAAACACAGTAGGTGTAAATTGACCATACCCAGATAAAACCCATTTAGCGCTGTCTCGCAGGGTATGGCATCTCCACTTTAAACGCCCAAAAATGGGTCACAAAGATAGATAAATGTATTAGAAAGATACCTAGACCACTCTAAAAGTGGCGCAAATACGATTTCTGGGTGATCGGGAGCAACAAATAGAGTCGATGTAAATTAAAAAAATATCCAGATAATACCCATTTAGCGCTGTCTAGGAGGGTATAGCAGCTCCAATTTAAACACCCAAAAATGGGTCAGAAAGATAGATAAATGTATTAGGAAGATATCTAGACCACTCTAAAAGTGGCTAGCAAAATATTGTGATATGTACACAGATTGTACTACGACCCTTTAGAAATGCCCTTAATAGCACGCATGTTAAAGTATTCTTCTCAAATTTATATTCACAGCAAAGAAAATTTATTGGAGAAAACATAGTCTGATTCGTGTCATGAAAGACATAATGGTTGTCGAAATACATCGATTTTCAGGAAGGTTACTACTTTCGCATAACGCGATTTAGAATATCGAAACGGGAATAAGTAATAAGGAAATAACTTCAGCGACGTTAACAGACCAGAACTTATATTTTTGTGTCCCAGTAGGGTTTATTTGCTTTTTGGAGGGGCGGATAATAGACCAGATAAATACGAAATACCCAAGCTTATGTATAAAATAAGTCAACCAGTAAGTAATATAACATGACACCGATATCTCCAGATGACAGAAACACTCTAAGTTCAGTCATAAGTATGTGAAAAAAATGTGTCTTTTTTTTATAAAAGCATGAAATTTGGTACAGAGGTACATAGTGACCTGGGGAGCATTTCTAGATATGGAATCACCGCGAACTTTTAATAATTCGTTAACCGCACAATATATATACATTATTCCTGTTGATACTCTGTTGTTTTAGGGGTATAGCACGACGAATATTTTACAGTACCTATGGTGTAATACCGGCCACCTTCGATTTCCATGATGGCCGCCATCTGAACCTTACTTTAGCGGTATGCAGGGTAAAGAGCAGGAACTATCAAACACAACCCAGATGACGTCATAGTTCTTCTAGGTAAAACAAGCGCATGTGCGAAGCATACGCGAAGAATGACTAGGTTTTAAACACAGTATGTTGTAGAGTGATTCGGTGGCCGAGTTGTTAGAGAGGTTCGGCTGTTGGCACGAAGGTCGTGTGTTCGCCCCCGCTCAGGACAGACTGTAGTAGCAACTTGTTGGAAATGGGGTGCTATCATACCTCGACCTACATAAGAAAATTTATCGGTGGCTCCATATCTAGAAATGCTCCCCAGATCACGATGTAGACCTGTGCCAAATTTCATGCTTTTATTTAAAAAAGGCACAATTCGATGGAAAATCTGCACATATTGACTGGACTAAAGATTGTAATTCCGGACTTGCACAAAATTCAAGTTAATCCTTTAAGAATATAATTGCACCAATAGCATCGGCAGGTGCATTGAGACAGCGGTTCACCTAGGTTCGTTCAGTCAGTCTCTTTCTTATCTCTTTATCACAGGAAATATTTTTTAATCAATGATAACTGGACTATGTTCGACCTGAAATTGCCAAAATCATCATGGTCCTTAATGGTCCTTTCTGGGAATAGCACGATAATTTGATCCTATATTTATGATTTTTACTCCAGTTATCAATAGTTAAAACACCCATCCCATGATCGATATATGAAAGAGAGAGGTTGATCCAACCGCTGTCTCAATGCACCCACCAGTGCTATCCTTAAAAGATTAACTTGAATGATGTGCAAGTCCTGAATTGCCTATAATTGATCCAATCACCAGTTGGTAGAATAGACCTTCCAATATATAACGTTTCAAACTTTAACATGAATATACATTTCAACTTTGAATAACCTGTGATTCAATTTGTTAAAGATGATTTGATGGTACAGGAAAATAAGTCCGGAACCTATTGACATGATTAAAATGTATGGTGGAACCTACTCAAAATTTGCTGACGGAATTTGTATTCGAACTTATATATTGAAATTCTGGACGGCATCACGATAAGATGTGTGCCATTTGTTGAAGAGCGTATAACCATAGCACAGCTACGGAAAGCTCCATATAAGAATCACAACGATATTTCTTTGTCCGTCCGTTATCCATCCATTCGTACAGCTCACCTTGATGTCAGAGTTTTTGACTCGGTATTCATATGGCTGTCAATGTTCAGCTGATCTGAAATGAACCTGAAATGTTAGTTTCCTTAAAGCTATCTCTGTCTCCTGAACTGAGCCTCGTCTCACACCATAACCTCATAACCTCCCACTCCAGCATGGTACTGAGCCTTACTCTTCTTATGAGCTTCACCTCAATTCAACCGATAACATCCTCCGAATTACAAGTGTCTGGTCCGTCATTCATAATTCCGCCGTCGTCCATTAACCCTTACTGGCCTGGGGGGGGGGGGGGCATTGACAAAATGGAGAGCTGAAACTACTTGACTTTATAGTTTGTCATATTGGGGTCATTTTAAACCTATTTGCATAACCCCCTGAGCAGAGTATCATGGGTAAATTCAAGATGGCGGTCACATGGGGTATCAGAAAAGTGATGTTTTTGTCATATTTCTTCAAAATTTCTGCTTTTCCGCGATGAAAAGTGGGCAAAACTATTTTATTTCACATCACATTAATATTTACTAATTTATCGTGCACTTTTTGCGGAGAAATTGCATAAATAAAAAATTCGGAAAATCCGACCGAAAAATCGACCAAAAAATGACGTTTTTGAAAATGACGTCACTGTGACGTCATCGAAGCGGGCATCTTGGATTTTTTTACATTTTCTGGTAGAGCTTGACCCAGGGGTATAGTGTGGTAAGTTTTAGCTCCCTAGCTCAAGGGATAAGAAAAATAATTAGGTCCCAAAAAGCCCAGGCCAGATAGGGTTAAAGAATATCCGCGTGCATAATCCACAGACCTACCAAGCTTACACCGTTTTACACTTAATATATATTGCAACCATTTCCCTAAGGGGGCGTGGCGTCCTACATCGAGTTTAAATTTCAATGAAAATATTCGTTTCATTTTATATTTTTCATTGTAAATGAAAAAATTTAAATTTCAAATTTTAGTTGAAGAAATTAATTTGATTTTTCAATTACTAATTGCATTGTCTAAGTTTAGCTGGAAATTTCTAATTTTAATTTCCACTTTAAATTCCAATGTCTAATTTTAATTTTTAATTTCAATTTCTTTTTCTAATTTTCAAATCTCAATTTATATCCAATTTTTCTAATTTAAAATGAATTTATTATAACATTTCTGGCTACCCTCTGCTTCTTGGAAGAAGAGCATTATGGGCTTCAATATACGCTCGCGCATGCCTGACTATATAACTCTCTAAAACATATTGTATTAACTAGAATTTGACTTTTTTATGTAAACTTTATTTTCAAGTCTTTGGGATTGACATTAAGCAGAGCTTATTGTGTGTCTCCCATTCATTAGATAAAACATGAAAAGAAATGAAATTACGTGATGAAAAATTTACAGCAAAGTGCGGGTGACATCAAAAAAATGGTGCACAATTTGAATGTGCGAAATGTAGATGGATAGCCGACGTAGGTGGTATACAGTCGTTCTAGGGAATGGTCTGGAAAAACATTTCAGGGAGTGAATTGTGAAAATAACATATAGTGCGAACTATGCAGTGGAAATCAGGTCTTTGTAAATCTTTTACTTTCCAGAACATAAATACAAACTATTTCGCTGATATGTAAATTTACTTTAATGGAGAGAAATTGACTTTGATGAAATAGGTCAAGTTCAGTCAAGTTGAATAGGCTTCTAATTAATCACAAGTTGCATAAGTAAATTAGAAGAGCCATGTTCTCTCGAGATACTGCAATAACTAGTATTTGACCTTGATAAATTAGGTCAAGGTCAATCAAATAAGACAGGCTTCCAGTCAATCACCATGTAGTATGAATTTGGAGAGCCTAGATGTAATCCTTCAAAAGTTATCACCAGTTGAGATATTGTGTTAACAAACAAAATGGATAGACGGACGGACCAAGCCGACAAAACCATTGGACCAACTTGGTAGAGGGTTAAAAATCAATAGGATCAGAATTCTATGCAATCAAAATCAATATCGAGTCTGAACTGTATTTGTAGCATAAACGCAACAATTTTCAATGATTTACTGTATTTACAATGACAGTGACCTTGGCCTTTGACTTTTTGACGCCAAAGGCAATAGGATTCCTTTTTGACCCATGAGTAAGTTATACCTAAAGTTTGGTGCCAATCCATGTCATGGAACTGGAGATATCGCACAGACAAGCAAAAGTGAACAGACGGACAGACAGACGGCACGACAGCCAGACGGAAATCGTGATGGCAATATAGGACCTCGTCTATCGACGGGTGTATAATGATCGGTATTGTCCTTGATAAACTACTGTATAATGTATGATATTGTCATCATTAAGGGCTATTAACCCCCGAACACATATTGCACATTTCTTCAGTACTATATCGATTTTTTTCTTCAGGTGAGATTTGCTTAAGTGCAATTGTAGTCTTCGAAATCTTATTATGAATGGCCAATTTTTCTCTTGATTGAGTCGAGAACCCCCAGGCTGGCAATGCACACTTGTCTAACACAAACACTGCAGGGATCATCAGAATTAGTAATTAGGCCCTAATCTGTTCATCGGTTCAAATACGTTAGTTGATTTCTCTAGTTTTATATGTAAAACGGTTTATTTCATCATGGGTTTTCGACTTGTGGCATTATTATTTTGAACTGTTAAAGAAAAAAGTGGAGCTTAAAAAAAACTGAGGCATTGATATTTTGTTGAAGGGTTGTTCTTCTACTCGACAAAGTTAACATTTAATGGAAAATTTGGTGCTTCTCGATAAATAATCGTTTGAAACTGACGGCTCATGAAAACACTAGCATTGAAATTAACTTCATAACTTTAAATCTTACAAACAGTATATTTGCATAATTGAAATCAAAGAGAAAATAAGCTTTCAAATAATATATAAATGTGTGCTGATCATGTTCATAGTTCTCACAAAAAGACGGCAAATTTCAGTGGGTGTGAAAATCCGCTCTAGTGGGTCACAAATTGGAGCGATATGCAAGAGGTTGGAAAAATTGACGACGTCTGGCGACTAAAAACAACCATATGACTCCACAGAAAATGTTCCCTCGGCACCTCACATTCAGTGCCGATTCTCGGACGTAGCCTTAGTATCTCGGCCGCGCTTTTATTGCAGCTGTTCATGCGGAAACTGTGAAATATCAACACGGCCCCTAGCATCGGCTAAAGCGGAATTACATACGCTATCCCGGGAGCTATGTTGACAGACCAGCTAAAACAAATAACTCATCTGATGTTAATGGATGAGCATCGAGGACGTCTGATGGAATAAACGCCTCAACATGAGATAAACCTGGTAAATGCAATGATACCCATGTGTTGTCCACGTCGTACGTCTTAAATTTCCCACCAAAACAATAAACCGAAAGACATGCACAGAGGGCGGGCCTCGCGGACTAACAGTCCACCAGCAGAATCCTACCATATACAAGTAATAAATTGGAGCGATATGCAAGATGTGGGAAAAATTGACGTCTGACGACTAAAAAGCAACCACCTGACTCCACAGGAAAGCTTCCTCGGCACCCCACATTCAGTGCCGAAAACACGGTGGATTCTAGCTCGGACGTAGCCTTAGTATCCCAGCCGCACTTTTATTGCAGTTGTTCATGTGGAAACTATGAAGTATTCACACTGGCCCTAGCACCGGCTAGAATTGATGTTGTACTTAGTTATCCTAATAGTATTTACTAAAATACTGGAAGCATCAGAAAACTACACTGAAACTGTATTGCTAAGCTGCGTGGATTTTTTTTAAAAAAGTTTTTAATAATGAAAGTTTAAATACATTTTGGTGGTAGATTTGATCAATGGAAACTAGAGTGGTTTAGAAAGAACCATTCTACTAAAGCATCCTACTATGGAATATATTTCAGTTTTATAATGCTTGGTAGATGTATGAACAGAAAGATAAACTATTTTGTGTATTCATTGACTACAGTACTGTTTGGAGAATTGGTTTTGAAGGAAAGTCATCATCTCAAGTAGGCCTATAATAGACAGGGAGGAAATTATTCTGTTTGTATTCTCTTTGCAAATGGCATTGAGTAGAGGTGCAGATTTCGTAGGTATTGCTCTTAATGAGAGTGTTAATACATACCATAATATATTTCTATTGTTATTTGCGGATAATACAGTACTTGTAGCTGAATCAACGGAAGCCTTCTAATATGCTCTTGATGGTTTAACTGAGTATAGAAGTCAGACAGTGAATGTTGCCAAAACTAAAGTTATCATATTTAGTAAGGAAATTTCTCCACAAGATTATGACTTAGTTTATAAGGGGAAAACGCAGGAAAAAGATTTTTAATGTATGGGTGTTCTCTTCATACTCATGGTGCTCATATGAACAGTCACAATCAAAGCGTGACTGAGATACATCATTCTCTAGATGACGACTTTACAACGATTATTATGGATTAAGAATACTGATCAGCGATACAGATTTTATATTTTTGGAACATCATGATGTCTTGTCGGTATCATTGAAAACGGTTGACCGCTTCTCTCTAGTAGGAAACTAACCTATGTTTATGTATACTATGATTGTCTTTTTTAATTTGGTGCTAATACTGTTATATGGAGTATGAAATAGGTCTTTGGATTATGGACGCGGATATTCTTTAATGTACGACGGCTGAATTATGAATAGCGGACTAGACGCTTGTAATTATCAATTGGAGCGATGTGCAAGAGGTGGGAAAACTTTACGACGTCTGTTGACTAAAAAGCAACAATATGACTCTACAGGAATGCATCCCACGGCACCTCACATTCAGATCCGAGAATACGGTGGACGTAGCCTGAGTATCTCAACCGCGCTTTTATTGCAGCTGTTTATGTGGTGACTATGAAGTATCCACACGGCCGCTAGCACCGGCTTAAGCGGAATTAGATACGCTAGCTCGGGAGCTGTGGCGATAGTCCAGCTCAAACAAGTCATCTGGTGGTAATGGGTGAGCGCCGTGGACGTCTGATGGAGAAAACGCCTCAACATGGGGTAAACCTGGTAAATGCAAGAATACCCAGAAAAACTAACCTGCAATTATTTTCGCCTAGTCCGTCATTCATAATTCAGCCGCCGTCCATTAAAGATTATCCGCTTCCATAATCCAAAGACCTATTCCATATTCCATATAACAGTATTAGCTCCAAATTCAAAAAGACAATCATAGTATACATAAACATAGGCTAGTTTCCGGCAAGAGAGAAGCGGTCAACAGTTTTCAATGATGCCGACAAGACATCATGATGTTCCAAAAATATAAAATCCGTATCGCTGATCAGTATTCTTAACCCATAATAATCGGTTTAAAGTCTTCATCTAGAGAATGATGTATCTTAGTCACGCTTTGATTGTGACTGTTCATATAAGCACCATGTGGATCTTGAAGTACATGGGTTCATACGGCCCTTAGCCCCGGGTTAAGCGGAATTAAACGCAAGTTACGAAACGTAACGGCATAGATCTTGCAAGCTACGCTCGTATTTTGCTATCAGCATGCGATATGTATCAAATTTGAGAAACTTTGAGTGAAGGCGCTTGGTGGAATAGCTCTGTTTTATAAGTTTCTGCAACGATGTTTTATGACGTTGATTAAAATCGTCACATTTAACACAGGATCTAGCAAATGCTACTAGGCGAGATATGTATACGCCATATTCAGATCCCACTGGAATATTACTGTCCAGAAAGGGATAGTTTACGATGTCCAAATTGTAATCATCTCTTTTGTCATAAAGTCGACGAGAGAGAATGTCCGCTTCATTTTATAGAGACGTAGATCTAAATATGATGTGCCTGTAAGGCTAGTTTCCTTCAAATCCAGTGAAGATCGTCTATATAGCGTTTGGTGAATGAGAAGGAACGGGCTTTGAATGGATCGGTTTTTGAAAGCGCCTGCATATAGTCATATTCATAAGAGAACAGATACAGGTCAGCCAACAGGGGTGCACAATTAGTACCCATTGGAATACCTATATGCTGCTGATATATTGTGTTGCCAAATTTCACATAGATATTTTTAATGAGAAACTCAAGCAACTCTATAAACAAAGAAACATCCCATGAATGATATCCCTTGTATGTAGTAGAGCTAAAGAATGCGTTATGGCTTCCGACATTAATATATCTACGATCAGTTTTCTTGAACACAGATACTATTAATGAACGATCAATAAGGTCCTGATGAGGGATCGTAGTATAGAGAGTCGAAAAATCCCATGTGGATACATGTCTGCACGGTATGTGACCTTTAGCATCAATTTCTTTCGTAAGACATTTTGAGTTTTTCAATATCCACATACATTCAACGCCAGAGTTTTCAGAAATGGTGAAGCAATACCTTTCCCAAAATGCTTCTACTTTCTGAAGGGCCCTGGTCAATAGGATTGAAAGAAGCTTGGTGGTGCAGCTTCTAGAACCAGCTATGAATATAGCTTTGTATGGTGATTTATGCATTTTGGGAGTCCAGTATACTTTTGGTTTGTCGTTATGATTGGTTGGAAGACAAATACCTCTTTCCCTGAGAAACGTTTTGTGATTGTTAAATAAATCTTCCAGAGTAAATGCGGTTTGGGAGTAAGTAAACGTATTTGATGATGATATATCTACACTCAATTCTTTAACCAGCACCTGGTAACAGTAATATTTACATATGAATATTATATTGGAGCTTTGTTTGCTGGGACTATGACGAATTTACTCTGGAAATTTGCTAGAACTTCTTGCGAACTGAGGTTTCTCAGCACTTGTTTTGCTTGGGGAAGAGTACTTCTGTCAATATGGCGGATTGTTTCAACGACATTGCTATTGGTGAGGTCCAGCCAATCAGCGAGTACTGTAGGTTTAACTTTTTCTCGCTTTAAAAATGCCCGACGTCGTACGGCTTAAATTTCCCACAAAAACAATGAACCTACATATATTTGTCGAGTGACGAGTCGAGAGATATCAAAGCCGGAATCAGGGAGAACAAAGCACCTGCATGGTAAAAAGAGAGAAAATCAGCAGCCAAAACAAGAGTGATTAGCCAATATGTGTGCTGTGCATGGCATTGATATTTCTGCTATTACCCAGACCTAGGCGGGTCTGCCGGGTTTCATTGTCCTAGGGAATACCTCTGCTATACCAATCACATGTATTGATACTGCGCGTCTAGATTCAACTAACTCGCCTGTCCATATGAAATATGGCAAGTTTCGTACGGACTTCAGGTAGATTAATGAGCTAAGTCGAGCACTGGCATTAGTCAGCGTGACTGAGGTACAATATCCAGCTACGACATGGAAAACCATTTGCTTGAACAATACTGATAAGTGATGCTTCTCTCTCACAAGAAATATAAACTTATTTAATCCTACTTGGAGTTTGCTGCTAGCATGGGGTCTTTCAATTATGGACGCGAAAATTCCTAATGGACGTCAGCTGACTACTGAATGTCGGATCTGATCGCCAGTATTAAATCACTGGACAGATTCCGGTGTTCCATATGAGAATGATGTGCCAATAGATGAGACATCAGAAATTTAGTTACATCGACAGAAGATACAATGGGCTATTATTAAACTATCTAGTCTTAAGAATGCATTTCTGCGAATGGTCACCATGGAAGTAGCAATAACAAACTGCAAATAGAAAGCTCCATGATATTCCCAGTCCCGATAATTACATTTTCTGTAAGATGGCTCAGAAAGAGTTCCGCCCCCTGGACAGGCGTACTGTTCAGTTTGTGACTGAGTGGAACTGTGTGGTTGCTGTTATGTTTCGCAAAAATTGAAACCGGATAGTACCGATCAGTTGGGAACTGTACAGTGCCGACCAGCTTCACCAATTAATTACTGAAAAGGGCTAATCAGGTGCACGTGCGTTACGTGCAAGTTCCAAAAGGGCTTTGTACAGTACACTGCAGTTACGATGCAGTTCGAGCCGGAGCAAGCAATTCGTGATTGGGGAGGGGGCGGGGGCTACTATCATATCACTTTAGGCGAGAGTCCAGGGACTGCCTAGCCCCCGGAAGCTTCTGACGTCTAGTTCATTGGAGGCGCGATCTGAGAGATTTCTGTCGAATAAAATCACTCTGCAATGAAGTGTATTTTTAGTTCTTTCATAACCCTTTTACTATGAAAACGCAATCGATGGTGGTTTCCTGTGATGCTGAATTAGAAAAGTATATGTATATATAAGTAGCCTGAGACATTGTGTAGACGTAACCGATATAATTCGTATGGGCAAATGAGGTGTTAATTAATGGAAAGATCATTGCAGAAGTAGCGCCATCTACATGACGCTAACTATACTTGTGCAATAATATAGATGGCGCTGCGTTTGCATCATGTTTCCATAACTGTGGTCATGACTGTTAGTAGTGAATTATTTTATGGACAAGGCACGCAAAAAGAAAAACAAAATGTGACAAAAACCCTCTATGCCGTCCGTCATAAAAGTTACTTAATGGAAATTACCTACAGGGAGTACTTGCGGCACACTCTTATAACCTACAGACGATCAACAGGTACACGTAGCCACTATTCATCTACTCCTTATCACATCGCAATGCTGAAAAGCTAAAAAAGCTTTTTTAACACTTATCACATCCTCTTATAACAAAGCAAAAAAAAAAAGAGAGACCCTTTCTCTATTACACTCATCTAATACGCCGATGGGTCGACGTCCATTACTTTCCTTAGTAAACGAACGGATTATATTAGCGGATTATATTAGCGTTACAGCAGTACGCTTTCAAGACGACAAATTACAGACAAACCTTCCGTGCTCTAATTTACATACGTTCACTTGCGATGATCAGCGCGCAGCACTGTAGATAAAGGCGTGCTCTTTAATCGCTTTCTCTTCAGAGGGCGTGATAGGTGTTAGCGAAGCTCTTGGATTGCTTTCTGATATTAGACCATATTAGAATCGATTTTGGTGATTTTCGATTCAAGTTGCATTCCGTGCAGACGATAACAGAGATACTTCAACTTCACGACCAGGGGACGTAACGCTTTCATTCATTTATTCTCATGTTTATTCGCCAAAAATGCTCGATTTTCACCGCTTCAAAACCATCTTCATCAAGCTCCTGTGTTTTAGCTCCAAACAAATCACATTAAAGGAATGAATAGTAGAGCCCATTTAAATAACACACATAGCAACAGATTTTACCAGTAAAGTCGTCGCGATATGACTGCAATATTGTTGAAAGCGACGTTAAATCTTATTCACTCACTCACTTTTAAGAGTAAAGTAACATATTGTACGCATTTTTCATTGTTACCGAGGTGACAGCGATGCCGACACTTACCTGTGTGCCTCTGAAAAAGCGAGACATTTTAGAGAAAACGACGTGTTTTCATCTGTTACTAGCAAAACTTTAATTACTCCATGACAATAACGAATACAATCTAACTTCTCCGTCAAAATTTTCTGCCTCGAGCTCTTTATATTATTCTTTACTAGAGACTAGAACATGAGCCAAACCGCTAATCAGATCTAGCTAAGTATCATAGCTACTCCCTCCCCTCGCATAGTTATGCCGGACGCCTATCCACTCTCATGTCGGTGAAATTGAACATCATGGACGCGCACTTATTATTACCTTTGGGCCACGTTAGAGGCACAACCATGACTCTTTTGGAAATAATGATGCGCAATGAGAAAAAAGACATGGAACGGTGCCAAACTCGTCTTCCTTCACTTAACATCTACGATCAAATTCACCACAGACGTCAATCTCATTCAAATCTCCGCCATGTTCTTCCAAATGTGTTCTCCCCGACCAGTGACGTCATATGTTCACGCTGTAGTATATCAGACGCACTGTAAACACCAACACCGCGCTGACCTGTGCAAGGCTTTGCTTTGATACTACAGCATGAACGTATGACGCCAGCTATCTGGGAAACACCTTTGGGAGAACGTGACGGAGATTTGAATGAAACCGACGTCGAACGTAGATTTTAGGTGACGGAAGACGTCACGAAGACGAGTTCGGCGTCCTCCTATGTCTTTTTTCACATAGCATGGGGCGCAAAGGAAATAATAAGTGCGCGACCATGATGTTCAATTTCACCGACATGAGACGGGTAAGCATCCGGTATAAAATGAGTGAGTAGCTTTGATATTTAGTTAATCCAGATCATAACATGCATATATTGCACTAAGCTTGGTAGTCACTGTGACAACGACACTATATACTTTCTCACCGATTCGTTCCAATTATATACCTTTAAGGAGTCTAATACGCCATACTGGGTTTTCACAGACCAGCCTAAGGTTTGTACAAACAAGCACACTAACCAAGTTTGACTCCTTAAAGTGATATAGGTACATGTATCCACATTGCACAATAAGCAAAGAAAAATCTATATAATTGTCCTAATTTGTGCCATGATGATAATAGTCATAAACAACGGACCATTTAATTCCTTGGAATATGGAAACGAGTTTTGAATTGATCAAAATATAACGAGATTCTTCAATTCGGTATCCCAAGCTTTTGTTCGCTCAGCAAACATGGCGTCATATTCATCATTCTGTGCCACGGTAAACCAATTCTTCCAATCACCTGTAATTCCTGGATAACAAAAAACACGATAGAATAATTACTTTAGTTATTTTATTACTGTCTGATGTCGCTACCAACTAATAACAAACTTAATCTGATTATGCATCTTATCAATAGAGCTAACAGCCTATGTAGCAGTTACAAACTGTTTTCATGTGAATTGGACCATATCAAACGCCCACCCTATATTGATCCAAAAACCAAAGAGCTACAGAGAGAATTTAGCTCACTTTGTAAGAATTCTCAGATCTGTCTCTCTGTCTCATCGATTGGTGGGTATTTTCAATTTAAAAACAGAGAGGATGAACATCTCCTATCTGCAATGGTTTCTTCTTCAGTTTAAGCCCTGGAACAGGCCACTGGGCATTTATTGACAATGACCACGATTTTACATATCCTTACACGCTCACATAGTCAAGGTTTAGGATTTCGCAATACACATGTTCGTACGGGTTCTCTGTTCCAGAGCCAAACAAACAAATATATATACATAGACAAGTTTAACTACAACATTTTTCATGCTGACACGAACAGGACAACACACACACACAAAACACACACACACGTGCCGCTGCATCCACAATCACAAATAAACCAATTTTGGAAGAAACAACTTTTTTCCGTACGCTATTTCCACCAAAGTGATAAAAAATAAAAGAAAAAAGATTTATTAAGTCAATTACTCATAAGATACGAACAGGTTAACTACTGCTTAGTGGTTACGCCACAGGACCCCATTTCTGAGCAAAGACAGAGAGATTCTTATTTTTTGCATAGATATACCTCTCAATATCTGTGGTTCTGATCACAGTGTCCCTTAAACCATGGAAAGCAGGCTTCAGATTGTAGTCTCTACATCTGTATATATATTGTTTACCGAGTAACAGCAGGTGATCGTCAAGAACAGAACCTGTATTACCCAGGATTACTTGGGAACCGGACGGCTCCTCCATTTGAATTTCTACTTCATTTGACCATGTATGAAGATTGCTCCAAATTGCTTTCGAATAAATACATTCATAAAACAAATGCAAAATACTTTCTTTCTCTTGGTTACAGAAGATACACATATCGGTATCGGTTTTACCCCATAATTTTAAAAGAGAACTGGTTACAATTATTCTGTGAATGATTTGATATTGAAAATATTGTTGGGTGGTGTCCATTGAGGTACTATAAATGCAGCTGTATATTGAAGTCCAAGGCAGTTCTTTTGAATTTAGTTCATCTTCCCATTCCTCCTGATTTCGTTGCGGTTTGATTACAATCTTTTTAATAAGTATACTGTAAATAAATTGTAAGCATGTTTGATTCATTAATCGTCTGTATACTTCTCGTTGATTCGTAATATTTTTAATAAAAGTACCGTTTTTTTATATTTGTACGTTTTTCATTCGATATATTGTGAATTATAGCACAATGAAGGATGAAATAGATAGGGTTGATTCCAAATTTAGTCTGAATTTCATTGAATTTTAAAAAAAGTGTACGATCCTCATTTAGGAGATCATTGATATAGGATGCATCCCCATCCTCCCAGCGGCGTATATCACTCCACTCTGATATAGGAACAAGGTCAAACAGAAGATTGTTGTAGTTTTTGTCTGTTGCTTCACAATGTTCCACACATTCTGCCCATGATCTGAGTGTGTCACACCAGAACGGGTTTTTTTAATTTGTTTTTGTACTGCATATATGCTTGCAGAATCTAGACACCAAACATCATGACCAACAGGCCGCAATATATTTTTTACCAATGCCCCAAAAATGCCGTCGTCCCCCACTACTCTCTTTACCCACTTCACTCCAGATATGATGCAAAAGGCTTGAAAATTTATCATAGCCAATCCCCCTTCTGTTTTGGACATAATGATTGTTTTGCGTTTTATTTTGTCTTACTTACCGTTCCATATGAACTGGAAAAGGCTTTTTTCTAAATTTGATAAAAAAGTTGTATCAGGGTTTGATAGGACTGAAAATAGGTGTAATAAAAGTGGAAGAACATGTGTTTTAATAACTGCAATTTTCTTCTGAACCAGCTTCCTAAAATTTTCTTAATATAGGTCATTTTATCGTTATAATTTCTTTCAAAAGTATCATTCATCTTGGGGTAAAACCAGATACCAAGTAGCTTAAATCCTCCTGGAGTCCAGTTTATCCTGTAATGATGACATAGTTTGACAGAACTACCTTTTTTCTGGCTTATCCACACTGCGATCTATACGTTGAGATATAATCCAGATGAAGAAGAGAACTTATTCAAGAGACCCATGGCTGCTTCAAGAGATTCCCTCGAGCCGTCGAGAATCATAGTAGTATCATCAGCATATTGCTGAATTTTTATTTGTGTTTTCTATTGTTATTCCTTTGATATTTTTATCATGTTTCACGGCGATAGCAAGTGTCGCCGCAACAAGGACAAAATATATGGAGATATCGGATCCCCCTGTGGACAACCCCTTTGTAAATTGAAAAATTCAGGGATATACCCATTATTTACAACACAGCTTTTGCTACCATTTTGGAATGTCTTGATCCACCGTATTATATTATTCCCGAAATTAAAAGATAAAAGGCATCTTTCTATATAGTTCCAAGACACAGAGTCAAACGCCTTTTCAAAATCCATCAAGAAGAGTAGACCTGTAATATTGTTTTCCTCAGTACGATTTATAAGATCAAATAAAAGTCTAGTTATTTCCCCAATGTACCTTCCCTTCATGAACCCCTTTTGTGTTTCGTCAATTATTGATGGTAAAACTTCCCGTATTCTTTTAGCTATACAAGTTGATATAATTTTGTAATCTATATTTAATAGTGATATTGGGCGCTAGTTTTTTTTATAAATTTTCTATTTTTACCTTCATTTGGTAGGCATGATATGTAGCTCTGCTGCTGAAACGACGATAATATTCCTGTTTCAAATGATTGATTTGCTGAGCGTAAAAGAAATACCCCGAGTTCGTCCCAAAAAACATCTATAAAATTCTATCGAGAAGCCATCTGATCCGGGAGATTTTCCAATTTTCATGTTTTTTGTTGCGTTAGTTAGTTCGTTTAAAGTGAGTCTCCCTTCACATGAATGTTGCTCTTCATCTGATAGTTTGACAGAGTGGTTCAGAAAGAGATTACCATCAGTATTATTCGAATTCGACATTGGGTCCATATACACTAGCGATAGTAAGTTTGGCATCTTGAAATGTTATGTCAAGAACAATAAATCTACCATTTTCATCGACATTCGAGTTATGAAAGGTGACGTCAACATTGGCTCTGAACAAGATGGCCACTCCACAGCAATAACATATTGTTATCCATAGAACAGCCTTGTGTTATATGCGCCGACTTCTAAATGTCTATCAAAGAAATGAAGTGAATGATTTGAACTTTGCCTTATATGGTAACTACTGTATCTGTACTATATTTAAGTACTATGCAGCACGCATAATTACCAAAATTAAAATGTATGAACACCAAGAACATGTACATGTACATGTATTCATCAGATATACAAAATGAGATGTATAAGCTCACTTTCGAAAAAAAAATCTTTATCTCTCTTATCTTAATTCAACATCAACATCGCTGATAAAACAAAAATCTTATTTTCGTAAATAATGTATTGTTATTTCAAATGTGCATTGCCAATGATGTTCAACCTCAAATTATGTGCCAACTTAACGACTCGTTCTTTATGCGAAGCTGTGTGTTTTTATACTAGTACCTTTTCTGTAAAATGACGCATTTTCTTTGAACATTTCTTTCTGGAATTCTTTCTTGTCCTGTTTCATCTTTTTGAAGGTACACAGATCTGCAATATCTTTGATGAGCTCATCACTGGTGGGTTTCTGAATAAACTCGGCTATCTTCTTTACTGATGAAGGTAAATCCTGGTGCCAAAGAATATGCGATAAGTACAATAGTCTTTGTGCTCTAATAGAAACATGAGGCAAATGAAAAATTGGACGCAGGTGAATAAATGTTCACACACACATATGCAAGCTCAACCAGGTATTCATTACGTTCTGCTTCGCCCCTCTCCATTTAGCGCTGTAAGGGTCTCACGGACTTTGCCGGAGTTGACCCAAGGTCATCTGTTGCCACAGTAAACGAACATGACGACCGTCTAACTGGGCGAATTAATATCAGTCGCGATTCACCGATATTATATTTCCGCAACATATAGTTCTGAGGTAATTTGTCAAAAAGCTGCCTTCAAACTGTGTGACACTGCCGTTTTGTAACACACTGAATATCCGTTAAAGGGAACGTAAACACTGGTGAACCGTGCATGGTCAGTTAAAGCTTTTTCCTCATAGAATCCAAATCGTGTATCAGATATTTTTTTACAATTTTTTCAAAGCAGTACTGAACGTTTTTACTTCGTTACACTGGAACAACATAGAGGCCTCCATGTTTGAAGAATCGTGACGTCAGCGGACACTAGTTCTCCTGCCTCTGGAGGTAAAAACGCGTCAATTGGCAGAGGTGAGGTATTCGAGACCGTAGCTTACAAACATGAACGAGGATGATAGTGCGACGTGTCGGGATTACCTGGTACATCGTGACAGCCAAATGCAGAGCAGCCCGGCATCGTAGAATATCTGCTAGAATCAGGCCGTATTCTACATCAAAGCTAATCTATAACATTGCCTCTGTTAGTCGGGGAACGGAGGAGTGCATGAAAACGATGCTGATGTTAATCATTCAATAAGTCAATCACTGAATATGGATAATTAACAGCTTTATGGGGGGAAATTAAAACAGATTATCCGTGCTATATGCCGACAATGACGGTGTTGCCGCTGTGTTAACCCCAGGATTTTAACGGCTGGGTTAGCGCCCTGTAGATCAGTGTTGTGGGTTATTTAAGAGCTGTTTATTACCCTTTCCTGGAGTCTTTACCACACAATTGATCCTTTCAGCTGTTAAATGTTACCTTATTAACAATATATTATCGACTCCAAATGATTACCAGCCGCAAACGTCGAGGAAATGCGATTTAACGGCGAGAATCGCGGTCTGCCTGGGCTAAGTGAATACGTCGCTATGCGTTGCTTTAGCCCACGCCATTGTTGTCAGGCAGCGCCGCAAAGGCTGCTGGGATACTCCCGTCTAAGAGAATATGCGGCCATGTTATCTCAACGCAGAGAATGTCCGATGACGTAGGAGATTATCAGCACAACTGAATTTCACGCTTTCCCATTGGATAATAATCCTGCACAAAATAAACATGGCGGCGCCCCCAAGACAGGTATGAGAGCAAACCAATATGAGTCAAGTGAAATGTCACCCGTTTTAGTACTGAATAAGTAACAGTCTGTTCTATCTCTCGCTTGACTCATATTGGTTTGCTCTCATACCTGCAGGTATGAGAGCAAACCAATATGAGTCAAGCGAGAGATAGAACAGACTGTTACTTATTCAGTACTAAAACGGGTGACATTTCACTTCCTGGATTTACCGCATACCCATTTCTCCCTCGGGCACTGAAGAGCGGTATGCAGGGGAGGAGAGCAGGAACTATCAAACACAAACCAGGTGACGTCATAGTTCTTCTAGGTAAAACAAGCGCATGTGCGAAGCGTATGCGAAGAATTAATAGTGCTATCATAGCTCCCCAAGAAATTCCAAATCACGGTATTTTCTATGTTTGCGTCTGTCTCATTCATTGGAAAAAAATGAGAAAAAATATTTGTCACGATTTCTTTAATCTATCGGGACTCTTGTATAATTCCCGCGGTGTTTTACTGCAGAGTTTACGTTCCCTTTAAGTATATTTCAAGATAAATATACGTTTTGCGATCAGTAAAACAGTTAGACAGAACAGTTCTTGGTTTATGCAGGAATCCTGCAAAAGATGGCGAGACCCCTACAGGGGTAAATGCAGCGTAGCGCAAAGCACCCTGGGAGAGGATGACACATATGATCATGATTTATCCGGTCATACTACATGTATACGCATTGATGACAAAATAAATTAAGTAGGTCAACATACGCGATAGCATTCAGTGGTGGAGAGGACATCTCGGACGAGAATGCTTGTCTCTGCAGGCTCATACTCTGACGCCATTCTCCCACACGTTTAATAGGTAACACAGTTTATACAGACTGCAGTAGCTATATGTGGTAGATGTATGAAATAATGCTCGATGATATTCTGACTGCCTTGTACCAAGATACCACTGATTTTTAAATGTTATAGGTTTCATGTTCTTTAACATGTGTCGTGAGCTATCATTTGTCTGCACCAAATACAGACGAATTCGTTGACACCTTGTCCAGTGTAAACGTTCACACAAAGTTGGGTTGTCTTAAATTTCGTTGTTTAGGCTTGTCGTATCGAGGTGAGATACCCTTCATCTCATATTACATTAACGTTGACATTCAGGTCGGGAAAACGAGTTCGTATGTTTAAATATTTTTCGATACAATTTAAAACATGTAATTAGCAATTGTGTGTAGTCTGTCAAAAATATAGCTGCCGGGTGTTTATATTTCCTAGAAGTCTGAATTCTGTAAACTAATGAACTATCAAAACTGAATATTGTCATTTTTGTCCGATTATTCATTTTTGTCCAATTTGTCCAAAATTTATCATTAGGCCCGAAAGCGCAAGTGTGAGATGAGCATCCACCTCAACGTCGTAGGCTATGATTTTCCGCGGTCATCTATCATAGTTGGCAGTTTTGAAATTTGTTCAAATCCTGCAAAATTTATCGGTTCCGTGTGCAGTTGATAACATCTCGATTATGGTTTCCAATAAGTGAGCAATAGACATAGATATGAGAGAATAAAGACACCATGGTCAGTCTACCTGTTGCTATCAGTAATCATTATAATATTGCTACACTGGTTCAACACAACAATCCCAGATCCTGGTCTCGATAATTTAGTATCTCATCATAAATCGAACAAAATATTATCATTTCAAGCAAATTAGTGCTTAAAAATAAGTGATAGAAAAGATTTTCTTTAACACATACTTGTTTTGCTTCCTCGTATGTAAGGAATAGAAAGTTACTTTGCTTCTTGGACAAGGCCCACCATTGTGATAGAATGTCAAGCCAGTCTCCGTAGGCCACTGTGAGATAAACAAACAAATATTATACATGTATGATCATGAATAATCTTACAGTTTTTCCACGTTAATAGAGTGTTGTTGAATGGATATCATGTCTTGGTGACATCATTGAAAACTGTTGACCGCTTCTCTTTTACAGGAAACCATAATGTATTCTTAACATTTTTTTATTTCACGCACATAAGGAATTTGTGCTAACTGTCATAAGAAATAGGTTTTTCGATTATTCACGTGGAAATTCCTTTATGGGCGACGGCTGAATAATGAATGTCGGATCTGACGCTTGCTACATAGCCAAGACTTCATGTTTTGAACAGCTCAGTGGCAAATTTCTTCTGGCTGCAGGATTGCACGGTATCTGATGTAAACAGCCGGGTGCTGTCATCCGAAAGCACACAATAGGGTATGAATCCGTCACCAAAGAATCTTAGAAGTTTTAGATTAAAGGTTGTATCGAATTGTCTCATCTCTTTATCTTCACTATACCGAGAACCTAATTTGTTACAAGATGAACGGATGTGGTGTTTGAAGTCATTGTCTGACTCTGTATAAGGAGTTTTATTAAAGCAAAACGATAATAAACACCAGAGTAGTATACAAAGCGTCTTTCAGGGGAATAGCCCCCCACTGCGCATGCGCGAGAACCTGTTTTTACGTCACAGCGACCTGTTTTGGGGGGGTATTGGGGGGTGCGCATGCGTGAGTGATGTGTGGTGGAGGTGGGTACAAAATGGCGGATACTCACCCCCCACCACACAACCACACAGGCCGCCATTTTGTACCCACCTCCACCACACCATACGGTGTGAGTGAGTGCAAGAATGTATTCATCCGCGGTGATGCAGTCATGTCTGGCGGTGATTCGGTCTCGGGAAAAATCTTCCGCGGAGAAAAAGTAGTCTCTAGATAAAATGGTCCGATGGGGTCGAGTGAGGTATCAAAGTGAAGCTTAGGGGAGGGGGCATTTGATGGGCTGGGTGTGGGGTTGAAATATCGTCATTCTGCGCATGCGCGGTGGCCGAAGGGTATGAAAATAGCCTTTTTGGAACTAGGGGAGCCCCTAGTTGACCGATGGGGTCGAGTGAGGTATCAAAGTGAAGCATATGTGAAGGGGCATCTGATGGGCTGGGCGCGGGTTGAACTATCGGCATTCTGCGCATGCGCGGAGGCCCAAGGGTATGGAAATAGACGTTTTGGAGCTAGGGAAGCCCCTAATGGACCAATGGGGTCGAGTGAGGTATCGATGTGAAGTATTCGTGAAGGGGCATCTGATGGGCTGGGTGTGGGGTTGAAATATCGGCA
>JAVTVY010020134.1:0-76831 GCA_036873755.1 Hanleya hanleyi
ACTAGGACGAAATGTCATTTGGCTTGTTGTTGCCGAAACTCAACCATCTATTTTCCTCTCTTCCAAACCCACCCGAACCACTTATAAATGAATTCCAGAAACGCTGTTTTGAATTTGTTTGGAACTCGAAATCTGATAAATTTTGAGAAAAATTTCTGTTAAACCACTTGAACATGGCGGTTTATATAATCCTATTGTTAATATGTAATCCAGGCACAAAATATATCGTGGATTAGGATATTACAAGCTCATAATTCCAAGTGGGGTAATATTTTGAAAATGTATATGCCAAAGAATATAGACCCAATAGGAGTTGGTTCAGCATTCTTAAGAACTAATATTATACCAACGATGGAAAACGTATTTTGGAGGGACACGCTTCTAGCCTGGACGGAATTTCAAATAAAACTAGAGGACTGTCAAACTTTCTCGAATGAAATGTTACAATGAAAAAATTAAGATTGATAATAAAGCTCTACATTTAGGTCACTGGGATGGAAAAGGCGTGCGGTTTGTAAATGATATTTTAGATAATAACGGAATTTTTTTGTCATTTGACTATTTTCAGTTCATTTATAAATGCGCAGCCCATTTTCTGGAATAATTATCAGTATGTCAGGCAAGTAGTATATAAAACTGATATTAACGCAACTTGACCTTTGACCTAAAAAATTTGCATAGTGGGGAGAAAAACTACCTCCGAACACAGGAGAGTTCCAATTTTTGCAGGTCACTGCGCAGGTCGCGGGAAAAAGCCTCCGCGTACAGAAAAATAGTCTGGGGGAAATTCTCCGCAATCTTCGGCAATCACCGGGGCATTTTGGGGGGAGAGGGACCCCTAGCGGACCGATTGGGTCGAGTGAGGTGTCAAAGTGAAGCGCTCCTCCAGGACGATCAACCAGTGGGTGGGTGTATGTAAAATTAGGATTTGTCCCAAAAATACAAAAAGCGGAACACAGATTTTACCCCTACAATAGGGGGAAACTCCTATCAACGATGTCCAAAAGGGCTAATGTCGGTCTCCGGCTTATCGGGCCTGCCTATCAAGTCATGGGTGGATGCATGTAAATTGATGATTTGTCTCCGAAAATATAAAAAGTGGAACTTTAACCCTAAAATCGTGCCTGATTCGCACATTTGCATCTGTACGAGAAAATGCCTGTATGTGTATAGGGGTGGTCATTTTTTGTGGATTTTACTATGGGTTGTGGTGTCTTGTTTTCTTCGTCTCACCATCTAAAACACGACGGGCAGGGTCTCGGAGCTAAGCGATGAAATTTTTCGAAAAAGTCCCTGCGCGCATGCGTAGTGGGTAAATAGTGCTGGGTGGCTGTTTTGGGGTCTAGGTGAGCCCCAAGTGGTCCGATGGTGTCGTACGAGGTCTTATTTTAAAACTCTCGTGGAGGAGCATCCGACTGGGCTAATGCATCGTCCGCTTTCAATATTCTGCGCAAGCAGTCTTGCCGTAGTATAGAAAGCAGGCCTTTTGTGGATGCGTGGGAGTGTGCTTGGGATAGAGATGGACCACTCTTGGTCCAAATGGGTCGTGGGAGGGGTCAAAGTGAAGCTTCTGTAGGGTAGAGCCAGAATGGCGTGCTTTTTATTGCAAGTCGCGTCAATCTGCGCATGCGCAGTTGGGTGTAGTAAGTAAAGTGGTCATTTTGGGGGTGCGTGGGGGTGTGTTTGGGGTAGAGATGGACCATTATTGGTCCGAATGCGCCGTGGGAGGTGTCATTTGCTAGCTCTCGGAGTGTAGACCCCGATGTGATGGATGTCCACAGCATCTATGACGTCATCGGTGACGTCATCAGTACAAGTAGTAGCGAAAGTACATGTACTATGTGCCTATACATGTACTATGTGCCTGTACATGTAATCTGTCCATATACATATACTCTACCAATTTACATTTTTCTTGTCCATGTACTTGTACTCTTGCGGGAACAGCACAGTATCCTGATAATATATACATCACGGTGATGTGGCGTTAGTCAGTTTATCTGGCTACTACTTAACACATTTATCGTTTTGAATTTTTCTTAATTGTAAGAAATTACATATCAGACTGTATGTTTGTTGTCCATAATAATAACATAATTATGTATGACCAGACTGTATCTATGTTGTCCATAATAATAACCTAAGTATGTATGACCAGTTATATCCGGGGACCTTTGTTTTACATCCGGGACCTCATCTTACATCCTGGGTTTTCATTGTTTTACATCCGGGACTGTGGTTTTACATCCGGATGCTACAATATATGTCTTGTATTATACAATATATGTCTTGTATTATACAATATCTGTCCTGTATTATTCAATATCCGTCCTGTATTATACAATATATGTCCTGTATTATTCAATATCTGTCCTGTATTATACAATATCTGTCCTGTATTATCTGTGCTGTATTTTACAATATATGTATTGTATTATACCATATCTGTGCTGTATCATACCATATCTCTCCTATGTTATACAATATCTGTCCTGTGTTATACAATATCTGTCCTGTATTGTACCATATATGTCCTGTATTCTGACTCCACCCCACAAAAGCTTCACTTTGACACCTCCCACGAACCATTTGGACCAATAGTGGTCTATCTCTATCCCAAACACATCCCCACGCACCCCCAAAATGCCTCCTTTCTATATTACGATCAGACTGCGCATGCGCAGAATATTGAAAACGGACGATACATTAGTTCAGTCGGATGCTCCTCCACGAGAGCTTCAAAATAAAACCTCTTGCGACACCATCGCACCACTAAGGGCTCACCTAGACCCCAAAACGGCCACCCAGCACCATTTACCCACTACGCATGCGCGCATTGACTTTTCAAAAAAATTCACCGCTTAGCTTCGGGACCCCGCCCATCGTGTTCTACGTGGTGAGACGTGAGAAACAAGATCCCACAACCCATATCGCAATGAACATGTGTGAATTGCCAAGTATGGACCTATCCACTGAGCCATTAGGCCTATAGGCCTATCCATACCTCCGTGAACTTTCGAAAAATTTCACCGCTTAGCTTCGGGAACCCGCCCATGTGTTCTACGTGGTGAGACGTGAAAAACAAGGCCCCACAACCCATAGTAAAATCCACAAAAAAATGACCACTCTTATATCCATATAGGCATTTTCCCGTACAGATGCAAATGTGCGAATCAGGCCCTATTTTAGGGATAAAGTCCTTGTTCCGCTTTTTACGTTTTCGGGACAAATCCTAATTTTACATACACCCACCAATGACTTGATCGCCCTGGAGGAGCGCTTCACTTTGACACCTCACTCAACCCAATCGGTCCACTAGGGGCCCCTCTTGCTCCCAAAATGTCCCGAAGATTGCCGGAGAATTTCCCTCAGCTCTCCGCGTATTTGGGACTACTTTTTCTGTCCACGGAGGCTTTTTCCCTCGACTGCATCACCGCCGACGGCTTCACCGCGGAAGAATACATGCCCCAAAGGTCACGTGACCGGAAGTGACGTCACCATGGCAACCACTTGACCTGCGCAGTGACCTGTAAAAATTGGAACTCTTCTGTGTTCGGAGGTAGTTTTTTCTCCCCAATATGCACATTTTTTAGGTCCAAGGTCAAGTTGCTGCAATATCAGTTTTATATACTACTCAAGCAGTACGGAAAGCAGCAAACAACATGAGATTTGGACTTATTACAGAAACAATATATGATACCGTTGATACTGCCCCCTATTTCACTATTAATAAGTGGGGAAAAAAGGATGTAAAATGTTATATAAAAATCTCTTGACCTTTAGATTTACTTTACTAAACAGTTCTTGAAAACAATTATAGTAATTCGGAGTGGTATATATGGAATAATAATGTAACAAAGAGATGTGAAATATAAATGGTTTCGATACAGAATTATTAACCGAATATTGACTACCAACATTTTTGCACATAAACTTTACCCTGATATATCTAACTTATGTATATTTTGTAGCAAAGTTCCAGAGACTATTATTCATCTCTTTTGGGAATGTGAACATATCTACCCTTGGTGGAGTTTACTGGAAAATTAGTTCGCTTCGGCGGTTGTTCCAATTATATTTTCTCCAGAAAAAGTTATACTTGGTCTTTTACAACCCAGAAATCAGCCACTCAACTACTGTATTTCTATTATTAAATTTTCTATATATAAAATGAAAGTAGTTAAAAATCCCTTGGTTGAAAAGTGTTCAAAACGCTTTAAATGTGCGAACGAAACCGATAAATATTTCCAGTATAAGAACTGCGAATTTTACCAGTGTTGGTCATCGCTGCATTTACTGTTTAGACTCTTATGATGTTGTTTGCGTAGATAAATCGAGGTGTAATGACGATGTATCTGTTTGTTGTATACATGAGTTTCTAATTACAAATACAGCCATTTTTGTTTAGTACGATAAAATATTGTACGTACAATGTGTATTACCTAACAAAACCAAATAAGATATAAAAAAAAATCAGTGTTTGTTCTATGCGATTTAGTGTTAAGTCCAGCCTTGATCAGCACAATCTTAATGAATTATCAGTTTCATATGACATCTGCCTTTCTTTTTCGATAAAAACGCGGAAATGGCCGCGTCCGGCACCCACAACTTCAAATAATTCAACTTACGCATCGACGGACGAATTGGTCTTTTCTTTCAGAGGAGTTAGAAGTTGAATTTGACGAAAAATTACGAGACTATGGGTAAATCAGATCACCAATATTTTAGAGGGGGGGGGGAGAGTGACCTCTTCTATTTCGATTCTACGTTGATTTTTAACAAGCGTTGATCAGCATTAATTACAAAACTTGATTTCAAATGTTCCAAATGTATATGTTCACCAGACAGCGAATATCACTGCTTTATTTATTAGATTCTTATGCCGATCTTTTAGCCAATGTTTATTATTTTAGCCCATATACAATAAAACTTATCGGTCTATCTCTCTGTGTTATCTGTGTAATCTTTGTGGTATGCCGCTGGTCCCTATAATATTCATGAATCCGCCTGATAATAACTAGAGTTTAGCGGCGATCTCTCTTGTGTTGGATGAGACATGCGCAGTCATGTACTTCGCTCTATCGCTCTATCGCCATCGCTCTATCGCCATCGTTCTATCGCTCTATCGCCATAGCTCTATCGCTCTATCGCCATCGCTCTATCGCTCTATCGCCATAGCTCTATCGCTCTATCGCCATCGCTCTATCGCTCTATCGCCATCGCTCTATCGCTCTATCGCTCCATCGCTCTGTTTTTTGACGTACGGTGGCGAAGTGACGATGGCCCCTCTCGGCCACCATATCCCGCAGACTACGCAAATTGCGTTCTGAACTGAACACCCAGAAGATTAGCCCGAAAACATCGGCTAAGGGGTCTATTTTTTTTTTTTTATTATTGTTGTTGCTGACCCTTTAGCCCGAATCACATATACAGACCGAAAAGGAAAAAAATAAATAAGACGTCAGTCGCTCGAGATCTTCAACTGCACACGGCGTGGGGAATTGAGACAAAGGCACGAAAAGCATTTTATCGAATAAATAATATGATTTGGCATCTCCAGAACTTTGATAATCAACTAATGACTCATTCCGTTAGACGAAATCTTCTTCCAAACTCTAATTTTGTCATCTATCTCGTCAAGTTGCCGCCATTTTCAGTCTCGTTGAGAAACGAGATTTCCAACGCGATTGACCTTTCTGACCACGTGACTCGTCCATTTCACCATAGTCAGATCAGAAAGGTCACGATACTAGTGCGCACGCGCGACCAAGTCTCGTTGAGCTGTAATCTGAAGAAATGGCGGTAAACATCGAAATCGAGCGTTTATTGTGTTTTCTTCGTCGTCACTAATTTTTTGGAGTCCCAAACAGTCATTAGAGATGGTACATGGTGAAAGAAGCTCAGGTCGGTCAAACTGTATCAAATTGGCAAATTTTTTCTCTCCCGTTTCGTTATTTTCGTCAGCGAAAAGTTGCTCTTCGCCAGTCAAATTTTTATCGCTAAAATTTAACCTAGGTGCGATCTCGGCTGTGATAGGAATGCCACGCCCCCTTACCCTAAATTTACCTATCACAGCCAGAGTTTCTGGGTTACCAGAAGATCAGTGTACCCAGCACTTAAAAAAACCCATCTTGATTGCATCATAAACCGGACAGTAATTCTCAGGAGCCTATAGGGTATATTCTGGCTGTAGTGTCATACGATGACAACATAGAGCTGTTATACGACCTCGACCAAGCTGCCGCAACAGGCGGGATAGTGGGCTGTCACTTACAGCATCCAACTTCAGCAACACCAAACGACGCTCAGAGACATGGGCTTAACGATGCGGTGGAAGCCTTACCTACGAACGTTCCGGATTTGTCTGGTGATTTGGTGTGACTTCGGCAACCCAGGACAACACAGCAGACTTCTGTTTTCAACCAGGGCCCAGCAGCACGTCATGACTTGGGCGGCGGTGTGAATGGCACACCCCATAACTACACTTCAACTTCAGACATCCAGCTATCCTCATCATTGCTATACTCTCGGTCCATCGCGCCAAATCAGGCTCCTTGTGTTGAGATGATAGACTCTCCGTGCGTGAGAAAACAAGGGATAGAAGGTAAGCACATCAACCGTGCTTTGTTGCTGATTCCTGACTATGGTTTCTCCCAAAATAGATCAGTATCGATTGAGGGCAGAGAATTTACTTTCCAATCAAACGGCCCCGTCTCAACAAGGCTTTGACCATTCAGGAGTTCACTGTAGCTGTAGCCCTCAGCAAATATAAAACTGTAATATGCGAGATTTATCCCCAAAGACGTGTTAAGCTGAACAAATACAAGCGCATCATCCCGGATCGTTTAGGGGCCGTGTGGATACTTCATAGTCTCCACAATAGCAGCTGCAATAAAAGCGCGGCTGAGATACTGAGGCTACATGTACATACCAGAATCCACCGTATTCACGGGTCTGGATGTGAGGTGCCGAGAGAAGATTTCCTGTAGAGTCATATGGTTGTTTTTCAGTCGCCAGACGTCGTCAGTTATTCCCACCTCTTGCATATGGCTCCAACTACACTATTCCGGTCATGTATCTCAGAAATACCATCAACTGTTCTGAGTTCTCGGCCATAGCGGCAGCCCTACTTCAATAAGGTATTAGAGTAGACTGGAGTAACATTCACTTTCGTTGTGTCCGGTCGGACCCTTTCCTGTGAGGTGTACCAAGCCTCCAACCATTTCGCGGCTTTCTGCCACTTGAGCATCAGCCGCGCCTTATAACGACAGGCAATCACAGAAGAAAACTGGTAGCATTGGGTCGCGAGGTGATAACATAACCGATTATCAAGGCCGTGCACGAGGTACGCATGACGGAGATGGAGTGTATAATAATTTAACACTGAGACCGGCTGTAAGAGGTTCAAATGTAGATTCAACCAAATCTGTTTTACATGTATGGGAACCATTCTGAAGTCCAACAAAAAGAAACGCGTCGTGAGCGGGATAACAGTTCCAACTGACTTGCTGATATACATCCTTCAACACCCATCGATATTGAAACTCGTGCAACAAAGCTTTTCAATCATCCAATGTGTACTTTAATTGACGGATTGAAAAATGGTTTTGACTCAATCATCAGACCCCTCCCAACAGAAACTTTATTTTGTCGTAAGATATAAATACTGCCTGTCAGATGTTAAAGAAAAGGTAGCGGGAGTTTGGTTTAATGTCACACTCAAGGTTATTTCACTCACATGGTGACAGCCAGTTTTACAGGTGGAGAAAGCCGGAGTACCGGGGGAGAACCACCGCACGTCGGCAAGTAACTGGCAAACTTCCACACATGGTTAAAGAAGGTATTTATGTTAGGGTCATTCACGGAACCTTCTTTCTGGTGTAGCTGGAAGTAAGTACTCGGAAAAAACCCGTTTAATCCTGGATTTATCAGCATCACATGCTGATAACGACTCGAGCATCAATGACATTATTGATAAAGATGCACGTTCTCTGCAGGACATTCAGGTGCATGATGCTATCAATGTATTTAAAACTTTAGGGCCAGGCTCCTGGCTGTGTAAAATTGATATATCGGATGCATTCAAAATTAATAAAAAATGACATTAATTTGGTCTAAGCTGAAAAGGTAAATACTATATGTTCGTTTGCCTTTTCGCTTTCAATGCAAAGTCCAAATCTTTCCGAAATACTTTCGCAGGCAGTTTCTTGGATATACCGATACCAATAATTACGGAATCAGGAAAATTGTTTATCTATTAGATGATTACTTGACCCTGGATTCACCCGGTGCCTGTCCGGGAAGAACGATGACATTGCTAATGCTGACCTTTAAATGATTAAGAATACCTCTGCCAGTGAGCAAGACAGTCGGCCCCACTCAATGTTTGGAATATTTGGACATTATTCTGGACGCTAATGGAGGCCAGACTATCAACGGACGAAGTAGAAATGATCACCGACTTGATAGCTACTTTTCTGAAAACAAGCTCGTCTACTAAACGTCGCATGTTCAGAGTGATTGGACACATGTCATTTGCAGCTAAAGTGGTTTTACCTTGGCGTGCATTGGTGGCTTACACTGCACAGGGATTACACCATCATGTGCGCATATCAGCGGAAGTCAAGCGAGATTTACAAATGTGGGAAATGTTATTGTGCTCATGAGAATGAGGTTGATTTCTTTGGAGATGACAATATAATTCAAACAGCCGATATGGGAACTTTAGACAGATCCACATTAGGTTTCGGTGGATGTCAGGTTCACATAAGTATATAGGCCTATACATTTGTCTATACTGGAGTAGGCCTATAGGCTACACTGGAGTGGGGGGGGGGGGGGTATTTTCTTGGCAACAATAAATCAGCAATATTTCAGGAAGATTTAAACATTATTAAAAATTTGCAGCTGTAACTCAATTGTAAGCTACAGAACGTCTACTTGAAATAATAAAATTTTCCCCAACGGGAAATTTCACAATACCCTTTTACCATTTTACGGCATATCATTTTATTTTGGGTCTGAATGAGTGAGTGAGTGAGTGAATATGATTTAACGTCGCTTTCAACATTATCTCAGTCATATCACGACGAACCAACTAAGCACCACCCGACCAAGTTGCGTTCCTGCTGCTTCAAAGAAGAAATCTTCGAAGCAACATGGAACCAGACACCCTCCATCCACCCTATAAAACACCGAGGACAGCACACAAGACACAGACAGGACGCTTACATGGTACAATGAAGACAAGTGATATTACAGTGCTAGACATCACTTTATCAATTCCTGTTGCTCCTCAGCAAAATGAATTGAAGAAACAGGAACCCGTGCCCACCGGACACCCACCAACTACCCACTATTTTGGGTCTGGTATACTCGGAGGCTCAAATCCTGGGACGATTTGGAAGATACCTTTTTTAGATATTCTGTCACGGGATTTGATACGGTACCCAAAGTATTGGTCTTGTACGGTACGCTCAAGTATTTTAGGGAAGAAGATGGTTAATTTCAATCTGATAGCTAATGTTAACAAAGTACCGGTACCGGTACCGTACATGGCTCTCTCATTCATGGCATTGCTATATAGATCTATTTCATGAATATATTTTGAAATGACATACAAAATAAGGGAGCGATGTTGAGCTTTCCATCTTTCTACTTCGTACTCGGACACTCGGTGTGTATATCTATTGTCCTGAGCGAGACAACTGCCTTTTATGACGTAAAATGCACAGCCGACTCTGTGCTGTTTTGGTACGTTCTAAGGACTATGTTTTGGTACGTTCTATAAGGACTCTTCATCTAGGCTGCAACTTGTACGTGGCCTACTATTGTTATGTATTGGCCCCTCTCTCTCTGTTTTATTGATTGATGTGATTGTTCTAGTGATTGTACTCTATCCTAAATGGGCTTGTTTCTATTACAATAAATTGAATTGAATTATTTTTGAACCAACAGGTTTCTTCGATAGTAACGTTTTGTAAGCCAGTCATACAGAATTATTCGTTTCGGTCCAAATTCCATTTTTCCCCATTTTCAAATAATAATAACGATTAACTATTCCTCAATGTATCTTACATTAATTCTCAATCCTCTTTTAGTTAAATAATGTGCGAATATGTGTAATCATTAAGAATAGCATGATATTCTTGTTTTAAAACTAACTTCTTTTAACGAGATACGTAATTACAGTGTGGCAAATCGATGTTGACGTAGAAGATTTGTCCCTAATACGTATTCTATACACGTCTGGTTGCTAAGTTTGACATTCACGTAGATACGAGAATAAGAGACCGAGAACACATCAATATATCTACCGGTACTGAGAGCGCAGATCTCATCTTTTCACTCCTCCATTGGCGCTCTCGACTGCCCATCGGATATTTGTGACCAATCTAGTTGCATTTGCTTACTCTATTTGGAAGCGTTGTCCAGGAACGCAGGAAATTCTCTCTGAAAGCCACACTCTCCTAAGAAAGCCTACCAATGCAAGGGCATAATACTCCCTCATTGTTTGTCTTCAAATTCACTCCTCCATTTACCCACTGTGACTGTGAACCAGATATTTTTCTGGTCCGGCCTGAACGCGTATTCTTGTGACAACACTCCCACTTCGACTTGTTAAATGGTACATTACTGTCCATAGCGAGAATCTATATTTTGTTAACTGAATATCACTGAAGATTGTTTCACATAACATAAATGAATCCAAAGCTGATATACTGGGCAAATAAAAAAAAAATAAGAATACAGAAGTTTTGATCCAAAATGTGACTCGAACTCATAGCTCAACAAACTCGTCATCACACTGCTTTCGAAAGCGAGCAGCCTAACAACTGGACTACGACGACGTCTGGCTCAATGCATTTTATTACTTGCCCACATAGCGTTATTGGTATATAGTATACACGGTGGAGCATTTGCACAATTTTTAATTTTGATGAAATATGACACCTCAAACCAGAATGATATTTCAACCGATCGTAACACTAAGCATTGTGATAATAAATACACACAAATTGTTTTGGTTTGAGGTGTCATATTTTATATAAAGGGGAATCCCTCTAGAAAATGTCTGTAAATGTCGAAAGAGCACATCCGTATATAAACTTTAGAGCAATTGACCATCATCATTTCGCATGATATGAAACTTCATCATATTTACGGTACATAACAATCAGTTTCAGCCGTTTCACTTTCAAATGAAAATCATGTTCACTACCGTCACACCCGAAGGATTTATTCTTGGGTGACCATCACACATCCTTTTGCGAGATAAAAAGCTGGAATACGAAAGCGATGTCGCGTTTCCCATCTTCCTTGTCAAGTATTACACCGACTTCCTCAAATAGAACGAATCGAGCACAGTTAATTACCTGGCCTGTGGGATATTGGATGGTAGATGTCTACGTATATTTTCAATAAATTATGAAAAAAATCAATTCAATTTTACTCAAAGTCATTCCCCTCTGACGTCAAACCAAGTTACCACAGTTTTTAGTTTTCTACCTAACTCAGAAACTCTAGCTAATTGGGATAGGTGTATTTAGGGCGAGGGAAGCGTGGCAAAATTTTCCCGAGTCAACAACAATTAATCATGCTAAGTATGTAAATCATGACTCCTCCAGTCGATAATTTCGGGTTTCTTTTCTACCGTGACATCTATGGTAGAAAAATGGGAACTGTATGATCGGTTTGACTTCAAAGGGGATGATTTCATTTGAGTCAAAGATGAGGGAGAAAAAAAACGAATGAAAAAACTCCCCAATTTTTCATAATTTATTGAAAGTAATTCAAATACGTATCTACCATACTCCATCCCACAGGCCATGCAACTGTGTGATCGAGTACCTCACAGCTGATGGAAGGGAAGTAAGCCAGTGTACTGCTGTTAGTGGTAAATCGCAAACCATACAACACACAAATCCCTGAAATTGTAAGTCGTGTAATGAGGGTTCCCGAGAAAATTTGGTCCCTTTGTTTTGGACCAATCGAATTGGGAGAAAATACTTCACCCGATTATTTCCGGAAGCGCAGTTGTCAAACTTTGAACAGACACGTGCTTTTTGTTTTGGACTCATGTCTGTTGTGAATTCTTCTCTTGTACGGCGGTTCCTTTGTCACAGCTGTAGAAAGCTCCGTTGCGGCTTCCGCAATCTACAAAGAACTGCCTGCACCGTGACAGTTTGTATCCGGTTCACTTGTTTCATTTTGAGAGTCGCATTTCTTGTTGTTGTTGTTGTTGTTGTTGTTTTACAATTTTTGCAGACAATAATATACTCGATTTGTGCCCCAGACAAACAATCTATTTTGGCTGTCAACTCAACTGCTTGAAAATATCCGATTTGCAGAGCACATGCAACCCATCAATTTTTACCTGTTTTATCAGTACCGGTACCGTAATGGCAAATTGATATCATGTAACATCAGCTATATTTTTGAAAATTTCTTTTGTCAAAAGAGAGATCTTGTTTACAAAAAAAGTTTTTAATATTCAAGTAGGTCTACTGTATAGACCTAATTGCGCATGTATTGCACCAAGAAGATCAAATCTATGATATATGTATAAAACTTCATCTGGCTATGATTTGTTTAGTTTTAGATAGTTGAACTGTTCCCTGGGGTGCCAGCTGCACACACATTAAGCCCAACTCGCACTACGAACATTTTGTTGTATTAGAACAAAAACACTGTTCAGAACATGTTTTGTCTGCAGTGTGAGGTGCCCAGAAACAGAAAAATTCTGTTCGGAACAAATGTTTGTGAGATCAAACTTGTTTGATATTGCGAACATGTTTTGCCATGAAACAAGTTTTTATCTTCAGTGTGTGGTGATCGCGAACATTTGTCCGAACATTTACCAACAGTTATCCAATCAACTGGCAGCTGTTGGTCATGTGACGAAGCCGCTCTCACATGACACAACAATATGGCCTTGCTGCTTGATCGCGGCGACTGGCGGTCAAGAGAAAATGTTCGCAGTGTGAGGTTACCACGAACAAAAACACGAACAAACTGTTCTGTTCTAATACAACAAAATGTTCGTAGTGTGAGTTGGGCTTTACTGGTCCAGTCCATTACTGAAGAGCTATGAAACGTTAGGCAGATTCCCCCGCATCCTGTCAGCACAACAGCATCATAGACAGTCTCCAAAATCGCATGAAATGAACTTAATTTAATTGAAACCGGATCTACAAAAACACTCCCCATCTTACTTGTCACTCATTTAGCAACTAGTTCAACAAGCTAAACCCTACTGACATTTAATTTTGTGATATTGACACTGTAGGGTTTAGCCATTGAATTGAAATTTCCTATTGCAAAATTTCCGTTTCCCGATCTGGGTGACATCGAGTAGATTTGCGCTCATGAAAATGCAATAATATCTACCGGTTAGCATTCGTTTTGACAGATCTATCCAATCCATCAACACTTCAGGCCATATATTTTTCACTCTCCAACTAACTTTGTTTCAATCAAGGGCAAAAGAAAAAAATTTGTCAAACAACATTAGCAAATCGTAGCCATGTTTGAAACGAGATCTCGTTTGGACATCCAAATTCCGGAATGAGAACAAGGAACCAGCCGGAAACGGATTTCATGAAACCGCACCACAGACACAGCACGCGTCATGTAGAGTGGTCGAGGGGAAAGTCTCGCGTCTGACACAACTTGGGGTTTCCAAATGCATTGATCAGCCATTCTGCATGCTCACTCCGTCGCACTGCTTTTTCATGAAATCCGTTTCAGGCTGGTTCCTTATTCTCATTCCGGAATTTGGACATCCAAACGATATCTCATTTCAAACATGGCTATGATTTGGTAATGTTGTTCGACACAATTTTTTCTTTTGCCCTTGATCGAAACAAAGTTAGTTGGAGAGTGGAAATATATGGCCCGAAGAGTTGATGGATAGACACTTTGTCGAAACGAATGCTAACCGGCAGGTATTATTGCTTTTTCATGAGCGCAAATCCACCTGATGTCACCCAGATCGGGAGGCAGAAATTTTGCGATAGGAAAATTTGATTCAACGGCTAAACCATACATTGTCAATATCAGAAAATTAAATGTCAGTAGGGTTTAGCTGTTGAACTAAGATAGCAACATGTCAAGTGGGGAGTGTTCGAAGTGGGTGTAGGACAAAACCCCCAGCAGACAAAACCCCCACGGACAAAACCCCCCAGTCACAAAAGTTTAATTCTTTCACTGGAATATTGTACCATATTATAGTGCTACATATGGTTGTCATGTGTTGTTTGCCCATAAATCTCCTCACCCACAGCCCCCCCCCCCTCCACCCCCATATGCCCATTGTAACCATTGCCCCTGCACCTTTCAGGAAAAAATAGTCCCTGTTTGGTCATACTCCAAAAGACCTTAATATATTGAAATTCGTTTATTTTTCCTAATTCAGGCCTTCAGACGACTGGTTGGGTCCGTTCATATAAAGCCATGCATGACTGTAGGCTGGAGAAGTCCAATGTTGACAGAGTACCAGAGAAATTCCAGGATCTACAGCACAGACAGTGACCATGGTGACAATAAGGCAGATGGGTGAGTCTCATACTTTCAGTTTCATCAAAATCTAATACCCTATTTCTTCTAATTATTCAGATGGCAAAACTTAACTTCAGGCTTCTGCGGAGAAAAACTCTGCTAACTTTCTACGAATTTCACTAACTATATTTTCAGTTCTTGGGATAAATAACATATCCATGCCACAGTATTTAGCTTCAGTTCACATAAATATGTTTCTTTTCTGCTTCTAAGGCTAAAAATTTTGTTTGAAAAATTAGAAGAAATATGGAACAGTAGCTTTATAGTATGTACGGTAATTTCCCTAATAATTCACGATGCAGTGATGAAACTCGCAACTCCAAAAATTGGCTACTTTCGAATTATTTGTCGCGCTAATTCCAGAAAAACGCTTATGTTCGAATTATATGTTACGCTGATTCTCACGGAAGATCCAAATGGCGGACCGCTTCACCGGGATCATTGTGATCTTGATAACCGTGTATTATGTTTGATATCTCTATCATAGTTCATTTAAAAGACTCTGGGACCCAGGGCATTTGCGTACACTTCGCCATCCATCCTCCCGCTTATAGATGACCGAGATGGTTACAGGTTGGGACCCAGGGCTCACGAAACCCAGTCGACAACTCGTAGGCCCATTCAGAGCTTATTGAATAACTTTATCATATTGATCATGTTTACAGGGAGCTGTCACCTGCTGTCTTTGATCATATGTCCAGCGAAACTTTAGAGGCTCTTGCAGATTTCTTTGACGAGTTGGCAGAAACGTTGGAGACAGACGCTGAATATGATGTGACGTATTCTGTGAGTTAATTAATTCACTTCACTTTCTGGCAGAATATTAGTACTAAACTTGGAGATCATTCATGAATGACCAACTTTGGTATTTGAAATACTGGAACATTTCACTGTATATTCTAGTACTGCAAATTTGCGTACACTTTGCCATCCATAAGATAGCTTGCAGATTGTGTGTCCCCATCATTGTGGAGCGATACTTTACTGAATACTGTTCGCTCTTCATCCGGTGGAGAACATATTGTCTGGGTTCACAAAAGATACATGTAAATAGCTTCTGTATCACTCAAGAGGTGTTGTAGATCTGTAATTTTGAACAAGTAAGACCTCACATGACTCGAAAATGGTGGGCTACGTCAGTATAGTTTAACTGATTGGTTAACGACATCACATAGTGTTGATTTTTGGGGATTCCTTTGTAGTTGCTCAAAGTAGACTGAAAATGTATATTCACGCTACAAGGATCTGTCTCACTGCGTATATGACCAAGATGGTTACAGGTTGCCTAGTACCTATACAAAGAATATTAGAAACAGTTATAGTAGGCCTACATATCAAAAGCCACGAAGCGCATTTGAAACGGGGGGGCTGAACTCTATATTGGCCATGTTAAATGTTAAATGCTGGACTGGTGCTATCTAAGATCGGACTTAATGCATTTTAACTACATGCAGTGCGAATAATCACTTAACCCTATTAATTATTGCTGGGACTAAGCTGAGCCTTACCACACAATACCCTTCAGTCATGTAAGCTCTACTGGAAAATCTAAAACAAAAACAACCTAAGATGGACACTGATGACATCACAGTGACCATGGTGACACCATTTTCCTGGAAGGCATTATTTGATCGATTTTATTTTTCATTTTTTATACGCCCGCCAAAAGGCGGACGTATTATGTGATGGCGGTTTCCGTCCGTCCGTCCGTCCGTCCCTCGTGTCCGGTCTGTATCTGGGACAGTTTTCTATCTACAGTTCTAATTTTTGGTGAGTGGATACCCTATGGGGAGACGATGTGTCGCGTACCAAAATCAACATCAAGATCAGAGGTCAAAGGTCACTGGCCTCAAAAACAGGAAAGCACTGAAGTGTACGTGTCCGGTCTATATCTGTGAACGTTTTCTATCCACAGTTGCAATTTTTTGTGAGTGGATACACTAGGTGGAGACGATGTGTCGCGTACCAAAATTGAGGTCGAGGTCAGAGGTCAAAGGTCACCGTTACCTAAAATCTGGAAATCATTGACAGTTTTCTATCTACAGTTCTAATTTTTGGTGAGTGGATGCCCTAGCGGGGAATGGTGTGTTGCATACCAAATGTAGGTCGAGGTCAGAGGTCAAAGGTCAGTGTGAGCGAAAAATCAGGAAATCATCAAAAATTTCGAATTTTTTGTGAGTGGATTCAATAGGGAGAAAAGAAGTGTCGCATACCAAAATGTAGGTCAAGGTCAAAGGTCAAGGTCACTGTGACTCCAAAATCGTGAAATTGTTAAAAATCAAGATTTTTTGAGTCCATTGAGAAATTACAGGGAGTCGTTTTGTCATGTACCAAAATTTAGGTCCAAGTCAATAGACAAGGTCACTGTGACCCCCAAAATCATGAAATTCATAAAAATCAAGATTTGTCCATTGCTACATTGAGGAAAGACGATGTGTCGTATACCAAAATTTAGGTCAAGGTTAAGGTCACTGTGACCCCAAAATCAGGAAATCATTAAAAATAACTTATTTCTGCAAGTAGATACATTAAAGGGACATGATGTGTTTCATACTAAAATGTGGGTCAAAGGTCAAGGTCACTGTGACCCCAAAATCAAGAAATCATTAAGTCACATTTTCATATGCCTGTTGAAGACGAAGTCGTAATGTGATGTTGCGTTCTGTCCATTCATCCATTAACATTTGTTGTCCTTGCGATATCTCTAGTTTCAAGAGATATACCTTACTCGCATGGCAAAGAGGAGCCATACATTTTAAGATCAATTTGTCAAAGGTCAAGGTCACAGTCCCCCAAAACGGAATCAAGTTTAGCTGACTCTTTGTGTTACATGTAGGTTGGAATATTCAGAGTTCTCCCCCATACATGTATAAGACATTTGTCCTGTGGAGCTGTCTCCCTTATTTGAAACAGGTACATTTAGTTAAACTGTTGTGAAATTAAAACCATACATTTACTAATTTAATGGGGAGAGGGGTCCTTTATGAACTTCATACCTGTTTATTAACTCAAGAACAAATATTTACTTCATCACTTTCTTCTTCCTTCATCAGAACTGCACAAATTGAAAATTCTGCTTAACCCAAATATGGGTTACGCTAAATTTTTTTGGGTAACCCTTCTCTGATCTGCATAACCCATCTCTATTGTATACTATAATAGCCGTAATTCAAGTGAACTGAAAATGGGTTATGCATGATGAAAATTGCCTAACCAAACCTATTGTTTGCGCAATTTGTGCAGCCCTGTTCATGAAAAATTCTCTCGCCTGAAAGGAATCCATTTGCAGGAAAACTACTATTTTCTTGTGTTTGACTATTGTCGATTTCAGTATTGGATATGTGAGCTCTTGACTCTTGATTCAAGGTCAACTTGTTACCAAGAGTTAAGCTCGTTTTAGTTTATCATTCAGTCTGAGATGTGATATATGTTACATTCTCGGAAGCACAAAATTGTAGAGCTTTCTCTGGATTGATAGCTACCAATTGGAATCAAGGCTTGTAAACATCCTTGAAATTTGGACCAATGTAATTCCAGATATACGGGCATATATTGAAGCCCCTTGGGCTCTTGTTATTTATGTGGTTTTCTTCGCAAAAGCTACATGGTAAATTAGTAAATAATAATCTGATGTGAAATAAAATATTTTTTGCTCACTTTTATGTGCAGAAAAGCAAAAGTGTGATGAAAAAAGCACAAAAACTTCACTTGACTGCAGTTTTTAATTTACTCGTGATCACGAACCTCTGATCGAAAAAGTTTCAGCATTGTAGTTTTCTTCGTTATGCAACAGAAAATCTCCAGGCCAGATAGGGTTAACCAAGGGGCCTGTCTTGTTAGTAGTCATTCTTTAAACTCAACTGTGAATGTTGCATGTTGTAGAGAAAGTCCCTCGAGACTTGGTGTAAGCTGGCATTGTCCAAGCCTTTGTGTAGCTGAAAAGCCCTATGGTGTAAGACCTAGTGATGTCCGGGTACTCTTAATTCTCCCCCAAACTCGCTGTCACTTTATGAGTGAAATAACCTTTGAGTGTGACATTAAAACCAAATCACCCCCAGTGATGTCCCCAGACTATTGTCTTACATTATAATTTGTATGCATTTTCTCGTGATACTTACATGAAGTATGGACTGGAAGGTCATGAAATGGAAGCATGAACCTGAATTACAGCAACTGGACGGAAAAGCATGCTTATATTTATTCTCACCACACAATCATATTTTCAAGCTTCGCACAACTGATTGGCCAATATTAATTGGTAACTGGGTAGATTTTACTCAATTTTATATAGAGTTATTAACCAATCAGTGATCATGTTGGTGTTCACTGTGATGTAATGTGTCATCTCAGGTAAATATTTTGAAAGTTTTTCTGTGTAATGGCTCCAAACCTGTGTGAATCCTTATATATACTTCTTTGTTACTTGCAGGGTAGTCAAATTTGATCATTCAATACTCTCAAGCCAGGTTACTGTATTTTCAGGATGGTGTTCTGACGGTGAACCTGGGGAGTGAACATGGCACCTATGTGATTAACAAACAGACACCTAACAAACAAATATGGCTATCTTCACCAACCAGGTCAGTTATTGTCTACGTAAAATATATATCGTACTTCCTCTAAAACATTCCTGTACAGTTGTGCCTTGAATTCTCCAACTAGATATAGTCTACTCAAGTCTAGAACATACTATAGGTGTTCTATTTACATCATACTATTGGGAAATATATTTTCATTATATTTATGATATTCTTCTTGCTCATCAAACATTTTACGCTAATTTGTTTAATTTTCCAATGTCAATTATTGTTGGATGAGGTGGTACCGGTATAGTATAAAGCTAGAGTCTATGTAATGCAAGAGATTTTGTTGTATTTTCAGCGGCCCTAAACGGTACGACTACATTGATGGCAGCTGGATCTATAAGCATAGCAGCATCTCTTTATACCAACTCTTAACAGAAGAAATATCTGAAGTTTTTGGACGTGATATTGACTTTACAAAACACAAAATTAGGTGATGGAAACATATATGGAGGCTAGGTTCAGAGTGACTTTATAGTTATCTCCCCTTCTATTAGTACTCTCAGCTGGCTGAGTGCCTTGATCATTCAAACACACAATTAATCAGACTATTCAGGGAGAGGTCTCAGCGTACCACAGGCATCCCCTCAGATCTTTGAAAATAGTTGTGGTCCATTGAGTTTAAATCACCATAGTGCATTTCAAAGAGAGGCTTCAACACTTAAAGTACTATCGAAAGTGCCAGTTCTGTCAGTTGATTGGTTTTCTGGGCTAAAATTGTGAAATGGCTCGTTACTCGTTACTATTTGATTATTATTCATGCCATCTGGTGTCTGAAAGGTCAGAGGGATAAATTTCACCCGACGACAAAGTATAATGCTGCGTGACGTTATGAGATAAATTTATGCTTCCACAGTGACGTCTTCCATTCCATTGATGTGGACATGACCTAACATACTGTATTCGTGGACATAAACTTTCACGGTTTTACTTTCTATCAGTGTTCGGGGGATCTCACATTCGCAGATAATGTACCAGTGGACCAGGAATTCAGGGCTGAATATCCGCAGAATTTATTCCCAATATCTGCCGAACACATCTCCAGTGCTGAGTGTTCACAGCGATCTCGCCATGTTTTAATACCTCTCTATACGTCTGGGTTTTAATCACTGAGAGGACGTTCTCCCACGCTCCCCTAGGGAGAGGGCTGATTAGAATATAAAGAATAGGCTGATACTAGTAATGGCTTTAGGGGCTTTAGCCAGACATTATTAGAGGTATCGCAATGATTAGGAACAAGTGAGGTAATTGGCACAAAATTTGCTGTAAACAGCATGTCCAGTCCCGCCATTGAACACATGGCCCGCAACAACAACACATTTACTTCCTGTTGTTCAGACATGCTCAGACTAAATTACAAAACCAATTATCATTTGATATCTCATAAATTAAACAACCCATTCTGTGATTATTCCGGTAGTCATTTCCAAATACAGTTTACATTCCCTGCGGTGTTAAACAGTCAACATGTCCGGTTACGTAACAGCAGCAGCAGTACTTTTTAAACGACCATCGGTGCCCATTTTCCAGTAAGATGGCTTGAGTCTATGTACGATGCATTTATCCCCTGAAGGGAAGTTATATTCGCGGGAATTATCTTTCGCGGAAAAGTTTTACCACGAAAACCGCTAAAGATAATGTCCCGTGAATAATGAGGCATCTACAGTTATCATGGTTATGCATTTGGCAACATCTTTGAACATAGCGTCCACATGCCATGCATATGGGTTCTGGATACCGAGTCTCGATGACGTCATAATTTACCAAAAACATCGCCAAAATCGAGGGACATGTTTTCAGGATAGGCCTCATGCACTGATTTTCCATTCTCCTCTAAATTGACTCTTGATGCCTGATGCCAATTACCAAACCAATTTATCTATTACCATCGATTCAATAAAATGTGACCAAAAATTGGAAAATCACAACCTTTGTATATCACCTTTTAGACCATGTAGTCCATTGACCTTGAGTTGTATATTGTGCAAATTGTATCAACAGTACATCGATCAGCTTGTTTCATGTGATGACAAATGAATGATTTTTGAATGAGTGTTAGGGTTAGGGTTAGGTCATTACAGAGAAGGAATAGATTGATGAAGAATTAGTCATAACTATTGATTGATGAAGAATTAGTCATAAATGTTGTTAAAGTTCATGAATACCAGTACCATTATATACATGTACTGGTCGGTTAACATTTATTCACCTTCAGGAATCGATAGATTAGTCAAGAAAAATTTAAACTGAACGGTGTCCATTGGAGAATATTGTTTCCATCTATGGAACCGAGGTTCTTCACTATTTGTACAAAATCAAGTCAATAAAATAAAAACTAATACTATGTTTATCCTGTATTTTCAACTTTGACCAAACTGGTTTTGAACACAAAATCGATTAGCCGATTCTGAGCAAGAACTGTCGCATTAAGGGTAGGTAACTTGGATTTACGTTGTTTAACTAGCGGTCATGGTGGTTATCTCCCCTTCTGATTCTCCGTTTTCCGCGACTGATCATCTCTCAGTTGCGTGTACGCCACTTGACTTGCATTTTTTGGGTCATACTAGGCAGATAGATTGAATATGTCGTAGTCAGTCTTCTAGTTGGACGCCCTAGAACCATTTTTTTTGTGGGAAGAAACCGAAGGAAGGGTCCCGAGGAGGGCGAAGACAAAATGAGTGGGTTTCGTCGGGCGTGTGTATCCTCATCTTCTGGTGTCCTCGATATACCGCTGATTATATGATGGAGATGCGGCTGCCTATAACCCAAGACATACCTGTCTCTTCACCTGTGTGTTATATAATATAATGGCAACACAGATCGAATATTAACAAATAACAATGAAAGAATCTTTGTCTTAGAGATCATATAAGGCAGAAATTTAAAAAAAACTGCAGTAACTCGTTATGTTCGTCTGGACCTATAAAACGGGGAATGACTATTTGAGTCAAATAAAACTATTCAGACCATTTGATTTTTACCCTTCGGCCAAAATTTGGCCGAAGGGTATTGTCGTCATGTACGTCTGTCCGTCTGTCCGTCACACCTTTCTCGTTACCAAGATATCTTTAGAACGACTTACCCTAGGCACACCAAACTTGCAGTACACATCCGTATGCTCTTGACCCAGAACCCTATTGAATCTGGACCTGATTGGTTTGAAACTTTGGCGGCCATCTTTAATTTATGCGAAACCGTCACAGCTTTCTTGTTACCAAGATATCTTTAGAACGACTTACCCTAGGCACACCAAACTTGCACTGCACATCCATATGCTCATGACCCAGAACCCTATTGAATCTGGACCTGATTGGTTGGAAACTTTGGCGGCCATATTTAATTTATGCGAAATCATTAATCTTGTGTATCTTAGGTACCATTTCTCTGTTCAGTGTGAAACTTGGTATAGATCATCGATGCATCAAGAAACTTCAAAGGAATGATCAAACCAGTTTCCCTGATTTGGTGAAAACCTTAGTGGCCATCTTTAATTTATGCAAAATCTTTAATGATATATATCTCTGATACCATTCAAGTGTTCTATACGAAACTTGGTATACAGCATCGATGTATCAAGAGACCTGCAATGTTTAACCACACCAGTTCCTCTGAGTGGCGGGTAGGATGGGCAGCCATCTTTAATTTATGCGAAATCATTAATGATCTCTATCTCTGATACCGTTCGAGTGCTCGATGTAAAATTTGGTATATATATCATCGATGCAACAATAGACTTACGATAAATGACAGTTCTGGCATTTCTGATTGGGCGGAAACCTTGGTGGCCATCTTTAATTGATGCAAAACCTTTAATGATGTATATCTTTGATACCATTTCAGTGTTCTATATGAAACTTGGTATACAGCATCGATGTATCAAGAGACTTGCAATGAATAACCACATCAGTTCCTCTGAGTGGCGGGAAGGATGGGCGGCCATCTTTAATTTATGCGAAATCATTAATGATCTATATCTCTGATACCGTTCAAGTGCTCGATAAAATTTGGTATACATCATCGATGTATCAATAGACAGTTCTGGTTTTTCTGATTGGGCGGAAACCTTGGTGGCCATCTTCAATTTATGCAAAATCTTTAATGATGTATATCTTTGATACCATTTCAGTGTTCTATATGAAACTTGGTATACAGCATCCATGTATCAAGAGACTTGCAATGAATAACCACATCAGTTTCTCTGAGTGATGGGAAAGATGGGCGGCCATCTTTAATTTATGCGAAATCATTAATGATCTCTATCTCTGATAATTTTCAAATACTCCATGTAAAATTTGGTATACATCATCGATGCATCAACAGAATTATGTAATGAATACCGGTTTCTCTGATTGGACGGAAACATTCGAGGACATTTCTAATGGCAAAATTTTTCATAATCTAAACAGTGCAACAAAAGTAAGTCCCCCCCTAATAGTCCGGTGGCTTAAGGTCAAGATCGTGACTGACTGGAATAAAGCACCATATTTTGCAGAGAGGCTCATTTGGGCATAAGGAATGATCTCAGAAGGGGTGCCCATTTCTACAGGAGGTGGAAGGCCCTTAATTTGCATAAATCCAATATGGCCGCCATAATACATACAGCAGCCTCCTATTGGCGACTATTTGACAGCTTGAATCGCCTTTTTAAACGAGATTTGTTTTTTTACGAGCCTGCGTGACTCAAGAAGAAAATAATAACTATAATTGAAAACTTTATTACCCGTTCAATATCCAATATGGCCGCCAGAGCGTCACCAATAATGGTATTATTGCTATACACATGTAAGTGTGTTTGTATATATATGCTAATGTATATCATATGTATTTATAAATCCATTGAGAGGTTTGTGTACATGTAGCTTTGTTATGATTGACGCGATGAAGCATGCATGAAGGTTATTGGCTATTTTCTTTTCTATAGATATCCAATATGGCCACCAGCGCCCCATCCTCAATGCTGATTATCGGTACTAAAAACAAATCTGTTTCAAAGGATGAAACTTCAGGTTATCGTACAGGCCACGGTTGTGACATCAAATGTTGCCAATTGGATTCTTCCCGGGCCTTTACACGTACATTAGCATGTGTAAATCCAGCGGCAAAGGGAGTTACTCTTCCAACACCGGTTGGAACCAGGCTAAAACTGTGCTAAGTAACTACCCTGAGGTAGATTTATTTCTTTCAAGTTTCACAAACGGTTTTGATATTTGACACTCGAGAAAATATGCCTTTACTGTCTAGCGTAATCGTTTATCGTAGAAGCTAAATTAGACAAGTTGTCGAAAGGTCGAGTTGCTGGTCCCTTCTAAACTCCTCCTTTTGACAATACGGTTTGCTAAAAATTAGGCTTAGTTCCCAGAGAGAAACCTAATACTTTTAGGGGCTATTGGTGGCCGGCTTCTCTAAGGCGCATCACTGATGATCGCAAGCCTCACACCGATGAACCGGCACGGGTTCGAGCCTCGCCGTTGCATGTGTGAAAGTTTGCCAGTTACTTGCCGACGGGCCGGAGGTGATTCTCTTCCGGTATTCCAGCTTCCTCCATCATTAAAACTGGCCTTCACCATATGAGTGAAATAACCTTGAGTGTGACATCAAACCAAATCCCCCCTAATACTTTTAGGGTGATACACGACGTATCTTACCCTGGAAAATCTGCCTTGTCTATTACGGTGCGATTCAACAGGACCTGATATGTTGAATACGTAGACAATAGATATCGCGATTGCACTAGTTAAAAAACATGGCCACTCTAGCTTGATGGCAAAAATCTATTTAGATGATGCCTTCCGCATTTATGCATCGGTGCCTCTCGATGGGATGCTCTACACCCTGTAAGATATTAAAGAGCTCAAGTCATTCTCCGCAATCGGTTATGGCTACAAAATTCGGCATATCAGAGGTCATCCACATACTGGACGACTTCATGTTCGTCGGTGCAAATGGCGCTAGCCACTGTTCTATAGTTTTCAACACTTTCACTTACTTGTGTGAGTATTTGAGCATTCCAATCAAACATGCTAAGACCTACTACCCATCAACTACTATGGCTATGCATGGGATTCAACTGGACTCCAGAAGTATGAAAGCCCCATTTCCAGAAGACGACATGAAAAGCATGCTGGGTGAATTCTCGGGGATCAGATAATCGACTGATGAAACGGAATTCGACTGATGAAAACGAAAACTCGGTCGGTTATTTATTGATAGCTCGCTTAATACTGGTTCGATTCTGACAATCTAAACTTTCCGGAGTAGCTGAAGAGATTCTCTTTTTGAGATAGTGGGCAACTGAAATTTTCGTGTCGACTTCGCTGAAATTTTTTCTGGACCGACCGACATGTGGTTTTTCTTGTCCGGAAAATTATTCCGTGGACTGACTGAAATACTTTTAGGTTTCCGGAACGCTCTACTTTCTTACGAATAAAATGATATAAAATATATGCATGTACCTTCTACCGTTTTCCTTAAAAGGGTTCGCTGAAAAAACCCGATTGAAAATCACAACATTTTCAGCTGAATCTACCGTAAAACGGATTAATGAAGCGAGTTAAAAACTCGGATTTGGAGACGGAATTCAGAAGATTCCGAAAATCCGGAATAAGGATCGCGGGTAAGTTTATGGAAAGATTGGTTACGTCGGTAGGTCATAAGTGTCGAATTAAATTTAAAAAGCATAGTTTGAACAATAAATGAATGTTTGTCATGTAATAACTTAATGTAAATGGAAATAGTATTTAATTTTGAATTGATCATTAATTTTATATGTATTTTTATAATCGAAATGCAGAATGACCAGGAATATACATATTTTGTTCTCAGTAATTTTTGTTCTTGGTTTTGTTATTAATATAAATTTAATAACGGATAATATAAATATAATTTAATTTATAAAATGATTTTTGAGCCAAACTTTGAAGTCACGCTTCAAATGATTCCAACAATGTAGAACGGTGAGGTTTGGAAATATGTTCAAAATTGCATTAGTAATTCCAGTTTCACGGTCAGTAACAAAGGGTAATTTCGCTTTCTTCAAAAGTGGAACTTTTTCACTAATATACCGAAAGAAAAATTCGTGGTGCTTTTTGAATTTTCTGTCATGAATCAAAAATGCCAGTGGAATGATTGGATGGCCAGTCAACACATTGTGCCGAAAAACAAGCGGAGAAACATAAAAATCACCAAGCTGGAAGGTGGTATCATACACTAAATGAACATCGTCAACAGTCTTAGCCCTTAACAACTTACTAAACATCTCCGGTAAACCAACACAACTTACAAAATCCGAGAAGATCATAGTATCTGAAATAAACTAATAAACTCTGTGTCACAAACTAATTGCTTGTAGGATTCTGCCGGCATGTTATTGTCTGCTAATTTCTTAATTGTCTCAATTACAGAAGGTGCTGTCCTAAGAAATTCTGAACCGGACTTACTATTGCCTTGAGGAAGTGGTTTGTACTTTTCATCATCACCAATATAATGAATGAGTACAGTATTTGGATCACTCTCTAACCAGTAAGCAGTACGCCGAAAATCAGTGGAGCCTGTTGTTTTTGCTTTACTTTTTTCTGAAGGATCTACTTTTATCTTTACCTTAAAATAAACCACCCGCAAAGTATCTTCCCCCAAATTTTTGTTGTATTTACCATTATTTAGCCACTGGTATTGGTCACATTTCCAGTCCCCTACATTTTCAGAACGAATCACATAGACTTCTCCACCCTAAGGTTTTACAGGCGGAATAGTAGAAATCTTATCGCTACTAGGATCACTTAAAATCTCAACAGCCTTAGATTTAGAAATCTCTACTACATCTGAACTATAAACACTTACACCTCCACCAAACAATACTCTCGGCAAGTGTTGTAACGGATTAGCGGTTGGGGATTAATTGCATGGGATTAAAACTTAATTAACTGTTCACCAGTCTGGGCTGTGAGATGTCAAAAAGTCAGTAAGTGAACAAAACTCACAATGATAAAATTCATTTTAGTTCATATAAATTATAATAATTACTGAAAACAAAATATGTATATTCCTGGTCATTTTTCAGGTACAAGAAGGTGCATGCATCAAAATATACATATTTAAAATTAATGATCAATTAAAAAATATATTTATACCATAGAAAAATACTATTTCCATTTACATTAAGTTATTACATGACAAACATTCATTTATTTGAAAACTAGGATATTTTTTTTTCAAACTATGCTTTTTAAATTTAATTCGACACTTATGACCTACCGACGTCACCAATCTTTCAATAAACTTACCCGCGATCCTTATTCCGGATTTTCGGAATCTTCTGAATTCCGTCTCCAAATCCGAGTTTTTAACTCGCTTCATTAATCCGTTTTACGGTAGATTCAGCTGAAAATGTTGTGATTTTCAATCGGTTTTTTTCAGCGAACCCTTTTAAGGAAAACGGTAGAAGGTACATGCATATATTTTATATCATTTTATTCGTAAGAAAGTAGAGCGTTCCGGAAACCTAAAAGTATTTCAGTCAGTCCACGGAATAATTTTCCGGACAAGAAAAACCACATGTCGGTCGGTCCAGAAAAAATTTCAGCGAAGTCGACACGAAAATTTCAGTTGCCCACTATCTCAAAAATTAAAAAACTTTTGTCATCAAACTATATATATTTGAAAAGAGAATCTCTTCAGCTACTCCGGAAAGTTTAGATTGTCAGAATCGAACCAGTATCAAGCGAGCTATCAATAAATAACCGACCGAGTTTTCGTTTTCATCAGTCGAATTCCGTTTCATCAGTCGAATACGCCGACCCAATTCTCGCGCCGCAAAAAGATAACACTTGTGGAACTGCAATCTTTCATTGGCTCGCACAATTTTGCCTGTAAAGTCGTCGTGCCCGGCAGGGCATTTCTCCGCTGCCTGATAGAATTTAACAAAAGTTGTATCACAGGCTTACCATCACATTCGCTTGAATAAAGCCAGAGCCTATGCTAATACCTGGCTTGTATTCCTGGAGTCTTTCAACGGAAAATTAATTTTCTTTCTCCAAATTGGGTATCCAATTTCGACACTGCCGGTACCTTGGGTTTGGCGGCTGTTTTCGGATCCTCGTGGATAGACCAAGAATGACCATAACATCTTAACCATATCACTGTCAAGCAATGCTTGACGTGGAAAGTTGGGGCCATAAACTGGCAAATCATAACGTCTCTTTCTTTGTGATAATACGGCCGTAGTTGAAATTAGTGCGTCAGTTAGTAGTTGCCTGCCTTCGAAATGACATTCTGTTCAGATCAAAACATATTTCCGAACAATCTTATTCCTGACAAACTCTCACGGTTACAATTTCAGGAAGCGCTGTCTCTAGCGCCTTGGCTCAACCGCTCGTCGCACCCAATACCCTGTCTGTTGTTCTTCTGACGCCGTCCCTTGCTGAATCTTCCTTGAAAGTATACAAGCGCGCATGACAAGTAAAAAGATATTTCCTCAATAACACTAGTCAGTGTGCCAGTAAGATAATCCTCATCTCATCGTCACAGTTGGTTTCCTTCAAAGCATTCTTGCATTTCAATAAGTACGCACCCTCCACACCTTATACATTCGTATCGGCTATCGCACAATTTGGCTGCAGTACACGATCCTGTGCAGTTATTCCTTGCCAAAAAGCTACTTACGGTCATGTCAAAAGTACACGGCCGGATACCAGATTGCCCATAACTAAGGATATCCTCCATAAGATATTTTATGCTATACCCCACATTGTATCCATGTAATTCTTTTACGAGCTATGATCTTGGTAGCATTTCATGCATTCTTATACGTTAGTGAATTGACAGATCGTTCAGAACAAGACTGCAATAGCAATGTTCTTTAATACAACGATGTCTCTTTCTCTGATCAATCTGATCCGTTACAAAGCATGCACATTATTATCCGCAACTTCAAACAACATATCCCATAAACCAGTTTATTTGTTTATACTGATAATATTAGATATTGTCCAGTTCAAGCAATCCGTGCTTATTTTCGGTTACATATTTCACATCCGAGGCCGGGCCCCTGTTCCAATTTCCAGAGGGTGCGCCCGTTTCAGCTGCCTATTTCTCAGCTCATGTAAAAATCGGCATTGGCCCTCTTTAATAGCCCATAGTTTTCGCATTGGTACCGCCACTTCATCTTCAGCAGCAGCAATCCTGAATAACATATTCAAAAATGTGTGGATGGAAGTCTAACGCTATATTAGTATGACACATTTCACTTGGTAGCTATGCATTGTCCAGTCACTGATTTCATTGTATGGTAGCCCCAACAAATTTATTGCCTCTATAAGGATCTGGTTCAACTTGACCCAGTTTGGCAAAGGTCAGCCAGGGGCTGCCGTGCCATCTGAGTCAGTTATATATGATTATTTTCTAATATTTACTGTATACTTAACACCAAGAAAAAAAAATAGAAAAAAATAATTCAAAATTTCGGATCGAAAATTCGTCAAAAATTGACCATATTTTGTTCTGACGTAGCTGTAACGTCATTACGGCGGCCATCTTGGATTATTTTGCATTCCTCGATAGACCTTTGCCAATAATATTAGTGTGGAAATTTTCAGACTCTTATCCTGAAGGATGGCGAATATATGATGTTTTCAAAATCGCTGAGATAAAAATTGCCATTTATAGGCCAAAAATGACCCCGGACCCCTAATGGGCCCCATTTTGCCTCCTGGGCCTCGAAATCGGGGGCACCCCTTCTGATATTGTTCTCGGTGCCTCTGACGACATGTGTGCCAAATTTGGTGCTTTATTCCACTCTGTCACGATAAACTGAAAATCTGGCCTTAAGCCACCGGACTATAAACGATGTTTGATATCTTCCAAGATATTTTCCAGATCCTGATGAATTTTTGCACACACTAGCCCAGTAACCAGCCCCACACGGTATATCAAGGATTAATACGTAGGTGTAGTTGTACGCAAATGAGCATGCGCAAACTGGGAATCGGTCCAATTTTGAAAAGTTCATGAACAGATTAATCCAGACTTTTCAATGTCAAATCGTTATTTCATCACAGAATTCGATCATGTTGACTCCGTATCTCGACGGTCAGTAATCATTAAAATCGCGTGTAACCGCCACGACATTGGATGACATTTCGACAACGTGCTCGCATGGTGTTGATGAGGCTTGCGATCCGACGTTGCGGGATGGCTAACCACTCCTCCTGAAGCAGGCGTCTCACGTCATCAAGATTTGACTCCACCCCAACTTGACGATAGACCGATTGTTTCAGCTGATCCCAAAGATGTTCGATGGGATTGAGATCCGGAGAACTGGCGGGCCACTGCATGTGGTCAATGCCTTCAGTTTGGAAGAAGCCATTTACAATCCTTGCCCGATGTGGACGCGCATTGTCGTCCATGAAGACAAATCCATCCCCAACGGCACCTGCGTAGGGCAAAGCCTGTGGTCGAAGAACTTCAGTCACGTAGCGATTAGCGTTCAAGTTCCCCTGAATCGGCACCAGATCGGTTTTACCGGTCAAACTAATGCCTGCCCAGACCATTACGCTGCCACCACCAAAGGCCGTTACTGGTTGCACGCAACACTCGGCATGCTGCTCTCCCTGACGACGCCACACACGCCTCCTACCGTCAACGTGACGGAGACAGACACGCGTTTCGTCACTGAAGAGAACATTGCCCCACTGTCGTCTGGTCCACCGAACATGATTTCTTGCCCACTGCAGACGCGCTATCTTATGACGGCGGAGCAGAGAAGCCTTCTTCACCATACGCCTAGCACGCAATCCGACGGCTTTTAGGCGTCTCCTAACTGTTTGAGCACTCACTCTCCTAGCGCCGGCACCATCATCTGCTCTTATTTGATCTCGGACCTCTCGTGCTGAAATTCAGAATGGGAGTTAAGTGAATTGAGGAGTGAGTGAGTCGTGTTTAACGGAACGAGTTGGATCTGCGCTACATCAGAAAATGGTATTCGATTTTTTTGTGGCACACCGAGGCCCTCATACCTGATAACGTTCTGTTCCTCAGTGTGACGTTAACGATTCGACGGTCTTGTCGTCGTGTGGTCGTCCTGGGCCTTCCACTTTTTGGTAGATCCTTCACATCCCCTGTAGCACGAAACTTTGCTTGCAATTTGCGAATTGCTTTAGGTGTTACCCCCATTCGACGAGCAACCTGTTTTACAGGGGTGTTAGCCTCCAACAGACCAATTGCAACAGCCCTATCCATATTGGATAAACGAGGCATGGTTTATCACAGAACTTCAACTGAATGCCCAAGACTTGTGGGCAGAAATATGGGATATTCAGGTATGAGACCGTTTTTATTGACCATCTCGGACATCAAATTACGTAAAACCCGTTATGTGAAACCGCATGAATTTCTTGTGGTGGTTGACATGTCCTGGATGCCCAACCACACGAATATTTCATGACTGGTTGATCGAATTCTGTGATGAAATAACGATTTGACATTGAAAAGTCTGGATTAATCTGTTCATGAACTTTTCAAAATTGGACCGATTCCCAGTTTGCGCATGCTCATTTGCGTACAACTACACCTACGTATTAATCCTTGATATACCGTGTGGGGCTGGTTACTGGGCTAGTGTGTGCAAAAATTCATCAGGATCTGGAAAATATCTTGGAAGATATCAAACATCGTTTAGGGGGGGACTTACTTTTGTTGCACTGTTTATATATTTGTCACTTGACTGCTTGGTGTTCCTGAAGTCTTGCTTCAAATTGAATACATTATGAATGGCTGGCGCCCAGAGCCGAGGGGTTTTCAGATGCGCAGCTTCGTATTAAAAATATATTACATTTATCGATTTCCATAATTTATTGGAATTATGTATGCATTTACCATCAAATATCGCACTGAGCATGCAACTGTGGACTGGCTAAAATCTTTGAGGCACCTACGATCGGATGCTTTATGATACCACTGAATATGGTCTTGATGGGATGTATACAATTAGATAAGATCTTAACACTACCTACGGCTGAATAAGCCTTGTGGCGTCAGTTATTGTCAACTTAAAGGCAGAAATTGTCATGATTGGCTTATTATGGGATCTCGTAGAATATCGGCGATCATTTCACACAAATTCTTCATAGCGTCACATCTAGATGATATTCCCCTGATTTACCATCTTGGTTTACTGAGACTGATTCTGACGTCGTGGTATTGCCTTATACAAGAATATGTTGTCTTTAATCTGTCATTTCAGAAAAAGGATGTTTCCATTCCTTCATTCTCTCACCGAAGAAAATTGAACTGCTTCAGTCCTGTCTTTCTGTCTTTAATATCTCATCACTTCAAAAGACGCTTCTGTCGCTGAAGAAAAAGATACTTTCCATTCTTTCGCTGCAGAAAAAGAGACTTCCCATTCTGTTGCTGAAGAAGAATTCACAGTTTCATTCTGTTGCTTTACAAAAATGGACGGCTTCCATTTCTTCGTTTTGGTGTTGATTTGTATTTGTCACTTCAGGAAAACATTGTTTCCATTCTGTGGCTTTGACGCTGTAGAAAAATAGATTGTTAATTTCCATTTTGTCGTTCTATCGCGGAAAAAAAAGAATTACCATTCTGTCGCTGTAAAAATGTCGAGCTCGTCCATTTTGTCGTTGTGGTGCTGTCATACAGAAAGATACATTGTTCTCAATCCCAGTGTTTTCAGTCTGTAGTTGTGGTGTTGCCTTGTAGGAAAATATAGTTTCGGAACTCATTGTAATCTGTCGCGTTAGAAAAGAGTGTTCTCATTCTGTCCTTTTGTCGTTCAGCGACAGAAAGATAGATTGAAAAGTGTCTTCAGTTTTTCTACAGCGACAGAACTATGGCAAGCCAAAGTGCTTTTTATTCCGAATTTCCGATATCGGGAATTCAATTCCCGATATCGGAAATTCTCGAATAAAAAGCACTTCGGCTTGCCATACAGAACGGCAGAATTGTAAGTCTCTATTATTCAGCGACAGAACGACAGAATGGAAATCAACAAGCTTTCAGTCTGTCGTTGTTCGAAACTCGCTATATTTGGATTAGATATAGCCCCTCAATCGATCAAATATGCCCCTATCCAACCCTAAAATGCCCACGTTGGTTGCTACTCTTTTTTCTGTGCATGCGCAGGTTGACGGCACTTCCACTACACACCAGTCCAGTCAGACTCTATCCCATGAAAGCTTCAATAAGATACCCCAACCGATCCATTTGGACCAAGGATGGTCCCTAGATTACCCAAACATAATCATTGGCCAAAATGACCTTTTTCGTAACAACTGCGTAGCATGACGTCACTACTCATCCAAATCACCCTAAATGCCCCGTGAGTCAAAACATGACACCCTAAACGGACCATTCGGATCAAAGATAGCCCATTTCGACCTCAAAACGTCCATTCAAAGACCCTTTTCGCACTATTTGACAGATGGATGACCTTTCCACTCTACACGGCCCAATCGGACCAATATTGGTCCAACCCGACTTAAAAAGGTTCATTCAAATGCCCCTTTGTGCTCAGGCTTCCGTCCAAATACCCCTTTGTGCCCAGGCTTCTGTTCAAATACGGTTCTGAAATTTAGCATTATATGTTAACAGGAATACAAATGTTTTGTCAGTATTCATGTACAGAAACAAGAATGATGTTACTTTTTTGTCTGTCATTACAGAGAAGGAATAGATTGATGAAGAATTAGTCATAACTATTGATTGATGAAGAATTACTCATAAATGTTAGTAAAGTTCATGAATACCAGTACCATTATATACATGTACTGGTCGGTTAACATTTATTCACCTTCAGGAATCGATAGATTAGTCAAGAAAAATTTAAACTGAACGGTGTCCATTGGAGAATATTGTTTCCATCTATGGAACCGAGGTTATTCACTATTTGTACAAAATCAAGACAATAAAATAAAATAAAAACATACTATGTTTATCCTGTATTTTCAACATGTGACCAAACTGGTTTTGAACACAAAATGGATTGGCCGATTCTTAGCAAGAAATGTCGCATTAAGGGTAGGTAACTCGGATTTATGTTGTTTAGCTACCGGTCATGGTGGTTATCTCCCCTTCTGATTCTCAGTTTTTCGCGATTGATCATCAGCTCTCAGTTGCGTGTACGCCACTTGATTTGCATTTTTAGGGTCATACTAGGCAGATAGATTGAATATGTCGTATTCAGTCTTCTCGTTGGACGCCTAGAACCATTTTTTTTTGTGGGAAGAAACAGAAGGAAGGGTCTCGAGGAGGGCGAAGACAAAATGAGTGGGCTTCGTCGGGCGTGTATAGCCTCATCTTCTGGTGTCCTCGATATACCGCTGATTATATGATTGAGATGCGGCTGCCTATAACCCAAGACATACCTATCTCTTCACCTGTGATGGTATATAATATAATGACAACACAGATTGAATATTAACAAATAACAATGAAAGAATCTTTGTATTAGAGATCATATAAGGCAGAAATTAAAAAAACTGCAGTAACTCGTTTGTTCGTCTGGACCTATAAAACGGGGAATGACTATTTGAGTCAAATAAACTATTCAAACCATTTGATTTTTAAAAGTATATTGTATTTATTGATTTTCATAATTTATTGGAATTATATATGCATTTACCATCAAATATTCCACTAAGCATGCAACTGTGACTGGCTAAACTCTTTGAGGCACCCACAATCGGATAGGCTCTTCATGATACCACTGAATATGGTCTTGATGGGATGTAAACAATTAGATAGGCTCTTAACACTACCTACGGCGGAATAAGCCTTGTGGCGTCCGTCATTGTCAAAGTGAAAAAGCAGAAATTGTCGTGATTGGCTTATTATGGGATCTCGTAGAATATCTACGAACATTTCGCACGAATTCTTGATAGCGTCACGTCTAGATGGTATTTCCCTGATTTACCATCTTGGTTTACCAAGATTGATTCTGACATCGTGGATTTGCCTTGTACAAGAATATGATGTCTTTAATCTGTCATCACTTCAGAAAAAGGATGTTTCCATTCCTTCGTTCTCTCACTGAAGAAAATTAAACTGCTTCAGTTGTTCCTGTTGTTCTGTCTTTAATATCTGATCACTTGAAGACGCTTCTGTCGCTGAAGAAAAAGATATCTTCCATTCTTTCACTGTAGGAAAAAGAGACTTCCCATTGTGTCGCTGAAGAAGAATTCACTGTTCCATTCTGTCGCTCTACAAAAATGGACGGCTTCCATTTCTTCGTTTTGGTGTTGCTTTGTATTTGTCACTCCAGGAAAACAATGTTTCCATACTGTCGTTTTGTCACTGTAGAAAAAGTGACTGTTGATTTCCATTCTGTCGCTGCAAAAAAAAAGAAGAGTATTCTGTCGTTCTGTCGCTGTAGAAAAATAGATTGTTAATTTCAATTTTGTCGTTCTGTCGCTGAAAAAAAATAAAAATAATTACCGTTCTGTCGCTATAAAAATATAGAGTTCGTCCATTTTGTCATTGTGGTGTTGTCATGCAGAAAGATACATTGTCCTCAATCCCAGTGTTTCCAGTCTAGTTGTGGTGTTGCCTTGCAGGAAAACAGTTTCAGAACTGTCATTGTAATCTGTCGCGTTAGGAAAAGAGTGTTCTCATTCTGTCCTTTTGTCGTTCAGCGACAGAAAGACTGATTAAAAAGTGTCTTCAGTTTTTCTACAGCGAAAGAACGGCAGAATGGTAAGTCTCTCTTTTATTCAGCGACAGAACGACAGAATGGAAATCAGCAAGCTTTCATTCTGTCATCGTACGGACTCGCCATATTTGGATTAGATATAGCCCCTCTATGATCAAATATGCCCCTATCCAACCCTAGAATGCCCACTTTCGCTACTACTCTTTTTTCTGCGCATGCGCAGATTGACAGCACTTCAACTACACACCAGTCCAGTCAGACTCTACCCCATGAAAGCTTCAATAGTATACCCCAACCGGTCCATTTGGACCAAGGATGGTCCGTAGATTACCCAAACATATCATTGGCCAAAAGCATGACGTCACTACCCATCCAAGTCACCCTGAGTGCCCTTTACACACCGTGAGCTACAACATGACACCCTAAACGGCCCATTTCGACCTCAAAACGTCCATTCAAAGACCCTTTTGCACTATTTGACAGATGGACGACCTTTCCACTCTGCATGGCCCAAGCGGACCAATATTGGTCCACCTCGACTTAAAAAGGTCCATTCAAATACTCCTTTGTGCTCAGGCTTCCGTTCAAATACCCTTTTGTGCTCAGGCTTCTGTTCAAATACCCCTTTGTGCTCAGGCTTCTGTTCAAATACCCCTTTGTGCTCAGGCTTCTGTTCAAATACCTCTGTGCTCAGGCTTCTGTTCAAATACCCCTTTGTGCTCCGGCTTCTCTTCAAATACCCCTTTGTGTTAAGGCTTCTGTTCAAATACCCCTTTGTGCCCAGGCTTCTGTTCAAATACCCATTTGTGCTCAGGCTTCCGTTCAAATACCCATTGGTGCTCAGGCTTCTGTTCGAATACCCCTTTGTGCTCAGGCTTTTTGTCTAATACCCCTTTGCGCTCAGGCTTCTGTTGCGATCTTCAATTAGAGCTGAAGACAAGAATAAGTCAACAACTTGTCGCAAGGTCGACTAAGGCCACTTTCCTGACAGTTGATTAATGAAATATCAGTCAGTGTAATTTGTTCTTTTTTATGTATGAATTAAGTCCAAATAAATTTGTGACTGACAAATGACAGAAGTGGGGCTGAACTGCCACGCCACTCTATATGGGGAGGAGAGAGTGGCGTGCAGAAACCAATAGGTGGTATAGGGTCGGAGGCGGCGTTAAATTTAGCGCAGAAAGGCGCATGAATTTGAAATGTGGGTAGAATGACGCTGAGTTGATAGACGTGACTATTAAAAAGCTAATTGGATGGTAGCCCGGGGAGCCAGGAGCAATGTATCGGAGGAAATTTAAATTGGGATATGAATAATTAACTTCATCAAGAGAGAACTAGCAAAGTCAAAAACATCACATGAAGGCATTTTAAAGCCATCCCAAACATAATTAACAGGTTGAATGGCTATTCAGTTGAACTAGTTAACATATTTACAAGAGAAAGGCAGTAACATTGTATTATAATGTTCTGTTGGATGCAGTTCGCTATCCACATGTAGGCCTATATGGATCGATACATTTTTGACGTTTTACGGACCAAAAAGGAAACTTCAGCCCTCCGGATACGCTGATAAACAGCTTGTATCACTGACGTCCCTAGGAGAGTAGGGACGCCAGTGATACAAGCTGAATAGTATGAGCGTACCCTCCGGAGGGAAGCTGTCCGCATTCATCTTCAGAGGCTTACATAAGACGTACTCTCTCTAGGACTTATGATGTTTAATGTGAGACAGTGAGCTGATTTGATGGTACCTGGATTTCGAAGAACTAAACTTTACTTACACAGGTGTGTGTTCTGATATAGGTATAAAATGCATCTGATCTCCAGCGCCCCAGCTGTCTTATTTGAGAGTCTGATAGCCCCGGAGAAAAAGTTTCAGTCGCTGCGCCACTACGAAAACTGTCTATCTTAAGAAACATAGCCTTGAATGGGCTATGTCGGTAAAGGGACGTGATTGTGTGGGGTGATGAGTCAATTATACGGTGTAGTACAGAGCGCGTGATAGGTACGCGCGTATGACCAGAAGGGGATGTGTTGCCATGGAAATAGGGATTGTGGAGCTCATTGAGTATATATCACACACATCTAAAAATACTGACCTAGTCGTAGCATAGTTGAGGCAGATGATGGGGCAATGGCCATACCCACAAGTTGTTTTAGGTGGATTACCAACTCAGTGGGAGTAGGGATGGTATGTGGATCTCTGTGGCTGAAGACGAGAGAGAGAGAATCCGCTGGAGCATTAAATTTACCCGGGATATGTGATGCAAGAAAATGAATATTCCTCTGGAGACGTGAGAGTACAAGCCTTCGGATCAATCTAATGACTGATCTCTCCTTGCTAGTTTGCTTACTGATATTGTATACCAGTGCTAGGTTAGCATTGAAAAACTCGAACAAGGAACCCCACAGCTTAACCGCTAGAACGATAGGATAAAGTTGGAGAAGGGTGATGTTCTGATGCTCCCATGGTCATCCCAACATCCTAGAAATCAATGTTTACCGAACACTGCCCCATAGCGTACGACCCCGAAAGCATCCGTTTAAAGGGCCAGGTTGTCTGAACTAGACCATTGAGAGCGCAAAAAGATTGACTTACCACTGAAATCCCGCAGAAAAGATTGCCATAGAACAAGGTGTTGTTTTACCTCTATTGTTAGCCTAATATGGTAATAAGGTTTGGAGACACCTATAGTGAGATCATGTAACCGGCGAAGGAAGGTTCTTCCAGAAAATTAACGTTGCATGCAAAGTTCAGTGTACCTAAGATCTTTTGAAGTGAAATTAGGGTTATTTTTTTCTTTGGCGAGACCGGCGCCAATGGGCTCATGACAACGACCCAATTTGCCTCGAGGCAATCTGGCTTCAAATGCAACCGTATCTAACTCGCATCCTTGAAATGGAAGAACCTGTGATGGTGCAGCTGTTTTCCCAGGGGCTGAAGGAACCCCTATGTCTTCACACATATTAGAAAAAAACCCCTGGAGATCGCGCTTGTAGCTGGTCTCATCAATATTAAAGAAAAGATAATCATCCAGCACATGCACCATGTGCTGAATGCCTAACTTGTGCCTACATGCCCATTCTAGAGATGAACTGAATTGTCTAAAAATCTTACATGGAGATGAACATCCCATCGGCAAACATAGATCGTAGTAATACCCGTCACGCTAAGAGAAGCCCAGAAGGTGGGACAGTGGGAAACTGGGAATGGTGCCTTTTCAAAAGGGCCGCTAATGCGCCCAGCTGTCAATTCCTGCTTCAGTTTTGCATCTACCGCTCCAGGTAATTCATAAGCAGGCTTCAGATTTGCAAATGCACAGGTTGATGGCGAGTAGCCGAAACCTCAGTTGAAACCGAAAATGAAACCCGCCAATAGATAATCTAAGCGGCTAATTTGTGCGATTGGAGTTGACATGGGTTTGGGCTGAGCTACGTTTTGATGTACTGGCTGGGCGAGTGAACTCCTGGGCAGTTCCATTGGATTGGGGATTGTTGTTATTGGTTCGAGGACCTTGTGTGGTAGCCGCTGCCCTGTTTGTACGAAAGGTCTGGGGCGCCTGTTGCAGCGAAAAAGTGGAGTTATTTGCTCGTGCACGGAAGCACTTAGTTATGGGATTGGGGAATCTGCAAACGTAACAGTTATCAGAATACGTACAGTTAGGGAAACATGATGAAATTTGTAGCAATATCCTGCGGGAGTTTCAACGGTCTTTCCAAAACTTTTATTTGTAGGGTATCTGGTTTTCTGCTAGTGGCCTGGACTTCCAGGTTGTCTAGTCGCCCATCCAAGTAGTAAGCGCCTTGAGTAGACCCCCATGCATGCTTCTGCCTTGATTTGAATTCACGAAATTTTCGATCATAACCAAACCAATCACCCTTCTTGTTCCAAATGTGTCTTATGGTTTCGGCATATTTCAGGAAAGACGGTGCCTCGGTCGTGAACCGGCCCAGGTAAACAACAGAAAAAATGGTATAAAGGTGTGACCATTGGTCAAAAATAAGCCGTTTCTTTTTATCATTAAAAACCCAGGATAATGTGGGAGATGGGATATCAGAATTAGCCGTACTAGTCTTCTCGTCAGATCCGCCAGTGAGGGTTAGATTGTAACTCTCGTGAGTTTTATAATCTGGATCCAGAGAATGAAGTTCGATAAACTCTAGCCCAACTCTATGTGCCGCGATAGAGCGTAATTGCAGAGGAAATTTCAGGGAATTCGAAAGGGCGCGACTCACCTGTGATGCGCAAAAGTGAGGTATCAACCGCAGTATCCACGGCTACATCTGGGGGGTTGTCGCTAAAAAGAGCAGATGCATTGTTCAAATTGCTTGAAGCTACTGGATTCACAGATATTAAAGTTTCTCGGACTGCCTTCCACCAATGCAAATTGTCAAGCTCCGAACAACGCATGTCAGCTGAACGACTTTCGTCTAAGTTTCAAGTCCATTGACACCCCCCCCTGTGATGAGAGTGGCAAAAATGCAGACAATTCCCTCAAATCTGTTCGCGTGGGACTAATACTGATTAGTTGGGGACCCAACTGTCTCATTAGGTCTCGCGCATACTGACTGTAGATAAATATAAGATACCAAAGCTTTTTGCTGCGAAATTCTTTCAAGATATAGGAAAGAATCTGTAGGTTATCGTTCCTTATGATCCCATAAGGTGCTCGTCCACTCTTATTGCATATATTCTTCTCGGTATAATTCACAAAGTGATTAATATATAACAAGGTTTTGTTTTTGCATTGTGGTATATCCCATGTTAATACTAATTTCATTCAAATTCAATACATCGTTTACAGATAAATAAGTCGTGGAATATAAAGTACATGTCTAGTATCGACAGCCTTTCAGAATATAACTTTCTTCAGTGGCATTTAAAAGCTGAGAATTAGTCATCAAATAAGACGTGCACGTTCCGTTTGAAATTCTGAAATTGTTTTCTTCCCATAGAACGTCTCGCGTTCATAAATATAATAAGTAACGCAAGTAGTCCAAGTCGTTTCAAAATTGTGTATTTTTTTACACGAAGTACATGCAGACCTACGACTTGGCAATGTCTCAGATTGCCAGAACACAACGGAAGGTTAAGTGGCAATACCCACTTCGAATTCCACCCTCATTTCCCTCCCCATCTTCCATCTCCGCAGTTGAAATCCTAAGAGATTTGCCCTTTCTATACTACTATCCATTGATGGGTCTCTCCAAAGCCTTACAAATGTTCAGCTATATATTACACCTTTAGTGTGCACTTGATACAAGCAGTGGCCTATATTGAGTCGCAGGGTGTGTGTTTTAAATCGTTAAGAGAAGATTATTCGGTTAATTGTGTGAAGTATTGGGTCTCTGGTGTTAATGGCAGATGAGGCGAACAGAGAATTTTACAGCATGGGTCGATGGCGAGCCTTCACTGGATTCCAGAGTGAACAGAGCCATTGAGAGACTGACGTCAGAAGTCGTTACCAATGGACACATTATCTTGATTCATGATGATAAAACGAGGACTGCAAGGAGTACAAATTGTGTTAATTGCCGGTTACGTGAATGTTTATATGCCGCAATCATGTTAACTCGATAATAACCTCTGTTCACATGTTATCTCAGACGCTCTGTTCGGGCATGTGTCCTGCATCGTTTCTGGTTCATGAAATGCTTAGCTAACTGTATAATTCACTCTATATATATTTTCCCTCAGACTCGTATTCTCAATGAACTTAATGACATTTCCTTCCTACGTCTACCCGTAAATATGGAGAGATGACCCTCCGTTCTTATCACGTTCTGGGGAATACATGAAAGCATTGAGTTTAATGAAATCGTTACTGTATTTTATTGCAAATCCAAGTTCGTGGTTCACTAATTACGATCAGTTCTTTCCCCCAAGAGAAAACCTCTCAGAACACACAATCCAGAAGGGGTTGCATTCTATATATTATATCGCATCCTCAGAGTTATTTTTAGTGAAATTCAGTCTGCATTGACGTCATTGGGAATAACTATAGCTGATACTGTCTATTCCTATCACGATCGCCTATCTATCTGTACATTATGCTTCAAGTGAAGAGTCCTACTGATTCAAACTGTGATTTAGGCCTATCTGAACAGGGTGAAACCGTGTCGGACCACCCGAGAAATCAGACCTACACCGCGTGAAGTATTTCTTATCTGTGTCATCACCTTGTAATTTACTGTCCTTCTGTACTAAGATACTGTGATGATGATGATTACAAGCGTCTGGTCCGTCATTCATAATTCAGCCGTCGTCCATTGAAGAATATCCGCGTCCATAATCCAAATACAAGCGTCTAGTCCGTCATTCATAATTCAGCCGTCGTCCATTAAAGAATATCCGCGTCCATAATCCAAAGACCTATTCCATATCCATATAGCAGTATTAGCACCAAATTCAAAAAAGACAATCATAGTATACATAAACATAGGCTAGTTTCCTGCAAGAGTGAAGCAGTCAACAGTTTTCAATGATGCCGACAAGACATCATGATGTTCCAAAAATATAAAATCCGTATCGCTGATCAGTATTCTCAATCCATAATAATCGTTCTAAAGTCGTTATCTAGAGAATGGCGTATCTCAGTCACGCTTTGATTGTGACTGTTCATATGAGTACCATGAGGATCTTGAAGTACATGGGTTCATACGGCCCCTAGCCCCGGGTTAAGCGGAATTAGACACAAGTTACGAAACGTAGCGCCATAGATCTTGCACGCTACGTTCGTATTTTGCTATCAGCATGCGATATGTATCGCCAAATTTGAGAAACTTTGAGTGGAGGCGCTTGGAGGAATAGCCCTGTTTTATAAGTTTCTGCAACAATGTTTTGTGACGTTGATTGAAATCGTCACAATTAACACAGGATCTAGCAAATGCTACTAGGCGAGATATGTATACGCCATATGCAGGTCCCACTGGAATATTACTGTCCAGAAAGGGATAGTTTACGATGTCGAAATTGTAATCATCTCTTTTGTCATAAAGTCGACGAGAGAGAATGCCCGCTTCATTTTTGTAGAGATATAGATCTAAATATGATGTGCCTGTAGGGCTATCTGTAGTTTCCTTCAAATCCAGTGAAGGTGGATATATATCCTTCACTGCGTCATTTATATAGCGATTATCCACAGCGAGAAGATCGTCTATATAGCGTTTGGTGAATGAGAAGGAACGGGCTTTGAATGGATCGGTTTTTGACCTATTCCATATTCCATATAACAGTATTAGCACCAAATTCAAAAAGACAATCATAGTATACATAAACATAGGCTAGTTTCCTGCAGGAGAAAAGCGGTCAACAGTTTTCAATGATGCCGGCAAGACATCATGCTGTTCCAAAAATATCAAATCCGTATTGTTGATCAGTATTCTTAATGCATAGTATTCGTTGTAAAGTCGTCATCTGGAGAATGATGTAACTCAGCCACGCTTTGATTGTGACTGTTCATATGAGCACCATGAGCACCTTGAAGTACATGGGTTCATACGGCCCCTAGCCACAGGTTAAGCGGAATTAGACACAATTTACGAAACGTAACGTCACAGATCTTGCACGCTACGCTCGTATTTTGCTATCAGCATGCAATATGTATCGCCAAATTTGAGAAACTTTGAGTGGAGGCGCTTGGTGGTATAGCCCTTTTTATAAGTTTCTGCAACAATGTTTTGTGACGTTGATTAAATCGTCACATTCAACACAGGATCTAGCAAATGCTACTAGGCGAGATACGTATACGCCATATGCAGGTCCCACTGGAATATTACTATTCAGAAAGGGATAGTTTACGATGTCGAAATTGTAATCATCTTTTTGTCATAAAGTCGACGAGAGAGAAGGCCCGCTTCATTTTATAGAGATATAGGTCTAAATATGATGTGCCTGTAGGACTATCTGTGGTTTCCTTCACATCCAGTGAAGGTGGATATATATCCTTCACTGCGTCATTTATATAGCGATTATCCACAGTGATAAGATCGTCTATATAGCATTTGGTTTTTGAAAGAGAGCAGATATAGGTCAGCCAACAGGGGTGCACAATTAGTACCCATTATAATATCTATATGCTGTTAATATATTGTGTTGCCAAATTTCACATAGATATTTTTTATGAGAAATTCAAGAAACTCTATCAACAAAGAAACATCCCATGAATGATATCTCTTGCATGTAGTAGAGCTTAAGAACGCTTTATGGCTTCCGACATTAATATATCTACGATCAGTTTTCTTGAACACAGATACTATTAATGAACTTGAGACGGTCAATAAGATACTGACGAGGGATTGTAGTATAGAGAGTCGAGAAATCTCATATGGATACATGTCTGTACGGTGTGTGACCTTTAGCATCAAGTTCTTCCGTAAGACATTTTGGGTTTTTCAATATCCACATACATTCAACAAAATGCTTTTACCTCCTGAAGGGCCCTCGTCAACAGGGTTGAAAGAAGCTTGGTGGTGCAGCTTCTAGAACCAGCTGTGAATCTAGCTTTGTATGGTGATTTATGCATTTTGGGAGTCCAGTCACGGCCATATCCAGAGCCATTTTGATACCTGTTAAGGGGTATGGGCGCCCAAACTTTACAGGCAATTTTAATGCTTTTTACATACAACTGTGCCCAAATACATACAAATGCACCCAAAAATAGGCAAGAAAGGGTGTCCCCAAATAAACTCTGGATATGGCCCTGCCAGTATACTTTTGGTATGTCGTTATGATTGGTTGGAAGACAAATACCTCTTTCCATGAGAAACGTTTTGTGATTGTTAAATAAATCTTCCAGCGCAAATGCAGTTTGGAAGTAAGTAGACGTATTTGAAGACGATATGTTTTTACTTTTCAACCAGCACCTGGTAATAGTAATATTTACATATGAATATCATATTACTTGGAGCTTTGTCTGTTGGGACTATGACGAATTTACTACTTCTTGCGAATCGAGATTTCTCAGAATTTGTTTTGCTTGGGGAAGGGTATTTCCGTCAATATGGCGCATTGTTTCAACGACCTTGCGCTTGGTGAGGTCCAGCCAATCAGTGAGTACTGTAGGTTCAACTTTTTCTCGCTTAGACCAATCAATAACGTACTGTTCCAATGCAGACAGGACTATCTTCTGTTCGGCCTTCAGATTTAGTCTTCTCTGCTCTCTATATTTAGATCCCTTCATCAGGAGTAATCTGAGGTCCTTATCACTCAATATGTATAAGTTCCCGACATGCATAAGTTCCAGTCAAAACTCCTTGACAGCATTAGAGTAATTGAATATTTTAGTGGCGATAGATTTAGTATACTTACATGAAATGCAAGGATGTTCTGTGAACTTAAAATAGTTTGGTACAGCGCTGCGAACCTCTGGATCATTCAGGATTTGAGGTAAAATAATAATGTCCAGTCCTTTATCTAAGAAGTTGAGCTTCAAGAAAAGCCGATCTTGGGATGTTTCGATTATGTTCACTGTACGATACAACCGAAAATACGCTGTATCTTGAAATACTTCAGTGATTTTGGATGGTATTATATTTCCTGGAGACGCAGATTGTTGTATATCTCTGGCTATATGATTTAAATCTCTCAGAGGTAACGCATACAGAAGTGTACGTAAGCTATGTATACTATTGGGTGTGTTAGTTAAACCCAGTAAGTAATTTAAAGTGATATGATCGTAAATCATGATGACCGTCGGTACAATTGATAACAGATTCGGCATCTATCTGGAATACCCGAGAAGGGCAATGAACGAGGGAGGGATTTTACCAGTAACAACACACAACAAGCAGCCAGAGGATGCCAAGTCCCCCGCCGAAATGGCAGCAATATTTTTTAGCATTGTTGGTCTCGAGGGGATATACATGAGGGAGGCAACTGCTATACTTCATAGGCGTTGGATGCGGAGGGTCTTAATTCTGCCTTCCCAAGTTTTAAAATCAACTTAGAACGGTTGACTGAACATTTTTTGCTTCTGTAAATTAGCTTCCATGCAATGAAGCATGGAAATTATGTAACCGAGAATCGACCCCAAGTGACATCTCAAAGCATATTATCTGAAAACCAAATTTGACAAGAAGCTGAATGCATCCTCAACCTATTGTCTGGAAACCAAATTTTAAATTTGCCACCAGGTGTCGCCACCTGTAGGTGCAAGTGGGCGAAATGCAATCCCAAGGATCATCTCATGACATGGTGTATCAGCATACAAACTTTGGGAAGAATCTGAAAAGGGGTTATTGCCCGGAAACCAAATTTAGATTTGTATGCACAAGTGTGCGAAACACAATCCCAAGTGACATCTTATGGCACATGAATACCAAATTTGAGAAGAATACGATGAGCAGTTGTCAAATTATTGCCAGAAACAAATTTCAGTTTTTTCCACCAGGTGTCGCCACCAGTATGCAAAAGCAAGTGAAATACAATCTCAAGGGACATATCGTAGCATGGTACCTGCATACCAAATTGGAGAAAAACCTGATGAGCGAAATCAAATTTAGATTTGACACGAGGTGGTGCTACCTGTAAGCACAAGTGGGCGAAACGCAATCCTAAGCGACATCATGTCATGATATATTCATACCAGATTTAAGAAGAATCTGACGAGCGGTTCTCAAGTTATTACCCGGAAACAAATCTGGTATTTCGCCACCAAGTGGCACCACCTGTAAGTAAAAGTGAGCGAAACGCAATCCCACGCAACATCTCCTGGCATGATACATGCATGCTAAATTTGAGGAGATTCCGATGAGCAGTTCTCAAGTTAATAGCTGAAAACAAATTTTGATTTTAACACCTGATGGCGCCACCTATAGGCGCAAGTGGGCGAAATGCAATCTCAAGCGACATCTTAGGTCATGGTATTACCCGGAGACAAATTTGGGATTTTGCCACCAGGTGGTGCCACCTGTAAGTGCAAGTGAGTGAAAGGCAATCCCATGCAACATCTCCTGGCATGGTAAATGCAAGCTAAATTTGAGAAGAATCCGATGAGCATGCAGTTCTCAAGTTATTGGCCAAAAACAAATTTCAGATTTTGTCATCAGGTGGCGTCACTTTCTGAGCAGAAGCGGATAACGCACTCCCAAGCAACATCTCATGGCAAGGTACAATGTATATGCATGCCTAATTTGGGAAGAATTTGATGAGCAGTTCCCAAGTTATTGCCCGGAAACCAAATTTCGAGCAACATTTCAAAGCGTTTCAAAGTTATTGCTTGCAGCACAAAAGAACGGAAAGAACCCTAGTGGCGCCACCTACAGGCAGATCTTTCTGAAACGCAATACCAATCAACATCTTGTCACAAGGAATGCATATGCAACTAGATACAGTCGATCGAATACGATTGGAGGCATGCCTTTTGCATCTTTAGTAAAGGAAACATTCATCATTTGTGAAGAAAGTAAAAACGTAAAACTTAGGAAAAACATCATTAACATGGCCCCATAAGATAACTTGAGGGTATCCACATACCAAATTTAAAAGAATCCATTAAGGTCCAACAGTTACTGTCCGGAAATGCAATTTTACCTTGGCCCTCAGGTAGCGCCATGTGTAGGCAGATAGGCATAAAAAATAATCCCAACCGAGATCTTGAAGCAAGATCCCTTGACATTGGAAATAGAAAATGTTAACTTGGCCTACAGGTGGCGCCACCTATGAGCAGATCGACAAGAAAAACAATACCAAGTGAAACCTTCAGGTAAGATACATGTATACCAAGTATTAAAAAGTTATTGTCTGGAAACAATTTTAAATTTACCCCCAGGTGGCACCACCTATAAGCGGATCGGCATGAAAAACAATGCCAAACGAGAAATTGAGGCGAGGTACCTACACACCAAATTTGGAATGAATCGGTTCAGGTTTTTAAAAGTTATTGTCTGGAAACACTTAACTTAGCTTTCCGGTAGTCCCCCTATCAACATGAAAAACATTCTCAAGCCAGATCTTGAGACAAGGTACCACCACACCAAATTTGGAAAGAATCCTTAATGTTTTCAAAAGTTATTGTCTGGAGATGCAATTTAATTTGGCCCAAGGTGGCGCCACCCAGAAGCGGATTGGCAAGAAAAACAATTCCAAGCAAAAATATATACATGTAGACAAGGGATCCATTTAACAAATACAAACACATGGGTCTGTGCCTGATAAATTGAAACCTTTTGGGGTTGCAATTATCCCAATATTATCCCAATATTGCAGACAACACACAAATTTCAGCTTCTGCCAAGATATATTGAAGATATATATGCTCAAACACAATATATGAGGGTCGGGCGAGGGCTAGTTTGGGAGATAGAGGGTGCGGCACGGCGCCCTGGGGATGGGGATATGCTCTTCTTGAGGGTAGTGGTAGGTGTGCTGACATGAAAGCCATAGAAAGCTCCCTGTACATGAAACAACCACACTGACAACTGCATGCCATCATCTATCACAGTCCGAAAAACCACAAGGTGGAATTCAATTCAATTCAGGAAATTGATATGCACAGTGTGCACCCAAACTTTAGGAACTCAGTTGTAATTAATATAGTAAGTTACACTGTGGACACAAATGGTTCCTGCAGAAGCTTTAGGGTAAATCATATGATGTGAGATACAATTATTTGATAGCAAAATTGAAGAAAATGTTGTCCTTCATTTAAGATGTCACGAAATTTAAAAAAACAGGGGTTCGTTTCTGCGGGGATTCCCCCGCCAGTTATTTCATATTATACTTCTGAAATATAATAAGGTTCGTGCAAAAGCTGTAGGGTAAATCATATGATGTGGAATAGAATGATTTCGTAGCAAAGTTGAAGGAAATGTCCTTCATTTAAGGCGACACAAAATTCAAAACTAACACAGGTTCGGTACTGCGGGATTCCCCCGCCAGTTATTTCATATTATACTTCTGAAAAAAAATATGGTTCCTGCAAAAGCTTTAGTGTAAATCATATGATGTGGAATAGAAGGACAGGACAGCAAATTTAAGAAAATGGTGTCCTTCATTTAAAGCGACATGAAATTCAAAACAGCGAGAAGCGGAAGAAAGAAGAACAAATGACAAACGCATTTAGGCATTTAGGGATGCCTAATTATTAGACAAAGCATTTGGAAATTATCGCTTGTGAAGAATTTGAATGGAAACCACGGACATGAACAGAAGATTGGAACAAGACCCAGTGGCGCCACCTTCAGGTGGATCTTGCTGAAACGCAATACCAACACATGTCTGGTCACAAGGAGTGTATATGCTAAATTTCGAAGGAATCCGACAAATCTTTTGGAAGTTATCGCCTGCGAAGGATTTGAACAGACACAGACACAAAGACAGCAAGACCCATTTTAACTGAAACGGGCATGAAGAAGCGAAACTCAGTGGCGCCACCTTCAGGCAAATGTTACTGAAATCCAGTACGCAACCGCGTCTTCTCATAAAGAATGCGTGTGCCAAATTTCGGAAGAATCCAAGAAAGCGTTTGGAAGTTATCGCTTGTAACGGACATCCACGGACACAAAGAAGCAAGATTCATATTGACCCAGTGGCGCCACCTTCAGGCAGATGTTGCTGAAATGCGATACCGACTGGCGTCTTGTCGCAAGGAATGCGTATGCCGAATTTCGGAAGAATCCAACAAAGCGTTAGGAAGTAATCATTCGAACAGACATGCACGGACATGCACGGACACATAGAAGCAAGAACCATTTTGACCCAGTGGCGCCACCTTCAGGCAGATGTTGCTGAAATGCGATACCGAATGGTGTCTTGTCGCAAGGAATGCGTATGCCGAATTTCGGAAGAATCCAACAAAGCGTTAGGAAGTAATCATTCGAACAGACATGCACGGACATGCACGGACACGCACGGACACATAGAAGCAAGAACCATTTTGACCCAGTGGCGCCACCTTCAGGCAGATGTTGCTGAAACGCGATACCGACTGGTGTCTTGTCGCAAGGAATGCGTATGCCGAATTTCGGAAGAATCCAACAAAGCGTTAGGAAGTACTCATTCGAACAGACATGCACGGACATGCACGGACACATAGAATCAAGAACCATTTTAAAGTCCCCGGCCGCGTTGCGGCGGGGGACAAAAAGCGATCACATTAGGACTATATTGACTCGCATGTTTTACTGCAAAAAAATACAGAAAACCTGATCCCGATTAGACCCGACTCACGTTGGTGCAACATCCTTCCTGGAATACTTGATCTATCTGTACATTATGCTCCAAGTGAAGAGTCCTACTGATTTAAGCTGTGATTTATCAGAACAGGGTGAAACCTTGTCGGGTCACACGAGGAATCGGACCTCCACTCCGCGTGAGGGATTTATTATCCGTGCCATCACCTTGTAATTTACTGTCCTTCTGTACTAGGTTGGTTGGTTGTTTGAAGTTTAACGTCGCACCTAACCTTGTTGGTCACACGGCGACGATGACCCAAACAAACCATACCCTAGCAAAACCCTAACCCTAACAAAAACCTAACCAAAACTATAACAAAAAAATCGAATTTTGAAAATTAGGCTCTACAGACACTGATCACAATGGATCGTCAGAGAGCCTAATCTGTTTGGTACTTTAATCTACCTCCTGTGCCAGACAAACATGGTACAAACCATGCTGCCCTGTAAGCTGGAGGGCCTGTACTATAAGATATACTGTGACGATGATGATGACCAAGAAGAGCAATGAAGGAGAGAGAGTTTCGTCAGTAACAAAATCCAAACACACGAAAAACACAACACTAGAAAAGCGATCACATAAGGAAATGTGTTGACACCTATGTTTTACCACAAAACTTACAGAAAACCTGATCCCGATTAGACCAGACTCTTTAAATTGTTGACGCCTCCATTCCCAGCAATAATGCGCGTCACACCAGTATATATATATTTATTTTATGTTGTCATTATTATATTAGTCCGGGAATTCATAGTTCACAAAATTCACGGTTCACTGAGCGTACAAACAGCAAGCCAAAATTATCCAGTGCCAATTCAATACCATTTAATTTACAAAATCTGTACAAACGCAAAATACAATATGAAATTTTAATACCTCAAACTAGCCATTTTTAACTTTTTCAAGTGATAAAATTAATTCATTTCACGTTAAATTAATACCAATTTTTAAAACGAAATTATATGACCTCAAATCTACATTTTTTTATACTTGATTAAATGTCCAGATAATAAAGTATTATTTCATTAAACTTCAAAGTAACACAATTTTACTTCACAAAAATATTGTACTTAAGATAAATTCAAGATATATCCTTGCATTATTGATTTTGATTAATCCATAGAATTTGTCATTTCCAATTTACCGAATTAAAAATAAAATTAATTTCATTCGGAACAAAGTTATCTTGACTATATACATATATGCACACCACCAGTTTTAACCAAGAACACAGACATTTACATCTATCACATATCTCTCATAACAGATTCAACACGATTAATTTGAGCATACCATTTAAGTTCGGTAGTTATAGGAAATCGTGAACATGCAGCAACTGCATATTGAAAATGCTACTAACTAAAGAAGGATGACATGCAAAGTTGAGGTACGATTCAGCTGTAGCCTACTCTATGGCGTACTGCTGACCGTACAAGTCACACACACAGACTGCATTATATAGACATTACACTCCCCTTTAGAAAAATGGAATTCCCTTCTTACATCACATTTTCGATCAAGTATTTTGCGTAGTTCTCTTCTTTTCACAGATGGATTCTCCTTCCTTGGTTGCTTGTATAGGGAGATGAACGCGGTTTTTTCGTCGTTTTTTTCGTCGTTACTTCTTTTCACGAAGGCTCGTCGTTACTGCTTTTCACGAAGGTTCGTCGTTACTACTTTTCATGAAGGCTCGTCGTTACTGCTTTTCACGAAGGCTCGTCGTTACTACTTTTCATGAAGGCTCGTCGTTACTGCTTTTCACGAAGGCTCGTCGTTACTGCTTTTCACAAAGGCTCGTCGTTACTACTTTTCATGAAGGCTCGTCGTTACTGCTTTTCATGAAGGCTCGTCGTTACTGCTTTTCACGAAGGCTCATAACTCGAGTACTCTTTATCGTGATTCTGATCACTGTTGCCTGGCCTGTGGGATATTGGATGGTCGATGTCTACGTATAAATTTTTTCAATAAATTATGAAAATTAATAAATATATATATATTTTAAATCGTTTTTTTTTTGTTTTTTTTCTGAGTGTATTTCTCTTTCATCTTTGGTTCAATTAAAGTCATTCCCTATAATGTCAAGCCGAGTTACTACAGTTTTAATTATCTACCATACCCTGCGCTCTTTTATTCTATGTCATAGAGGGCAGGGTATGGTAGATAATTAAAAACTGTAGCAACTCGCCTTGACGTTACAGGGAATGACTTTAATTGAGTCAAAGATGAAAGAGAAATACACAAAAATCGATTTAAAAAATATATATATATGTTTATTAATTTTCATAATTTTTTGAAAAAAATTATACGTAGACATCGACCATCCAATATCCCACAGGCCAGGCAACTGTGATTCTGATATCTCTCCTGACTGCATATACCATCACTTACAACTTCAACATTAGATCTTCAAACAGTACATTGTTCGTCCATTTCTGTCTCTCTTCAGAAATTTCGCCTTGTCACTATGCATGCATGTATAAATCGCCTTAGCTGAAAAGCATACATGTGTGTTTCGCCATCCTCTTGACATGGTGACCACTGAATACAGTCATAATATTAGGGGGTAAACCATACAGCCGCGAATGAAAAAATATGACAAACTACACTATCCGCCATGTACTCTTTCAAATTATAGTACTTCTAGGTTAAGCAGACTCTTCGTGGAAGACTATTCATATGCATGTACATATATATCTTGCTTACACTAATTAAGTCTATATTGGTTTTACAGAAAGATACTTTTCCCCTTTCTCGAGTTTAATCCATCACAGGCAAGATTCACGATGACGTTGATATGTTACAGAGAACATATTTCTTGATATAAAACATTTGACTCTTGTTGAAATTAGTGAGGCCAAACCTTAGAATGACTGGACTATATGACGAGTATCCATGCAGAGGGTCGGGGTATTCATAATCGTTAAGCGTTACCTTTAAAGGATTGTCAGGTTGGACTGTGTTTTTTGTTTTGTTTTGTTTTTTGTTTTTTTCTCTCTCTCTTCTTCTTCTTTTTCTCTGTCTCTTCACGGACAAACCAGATGCAACGTGTAAGTCGGCATGTAAGATTGCATGGCTATGGTCGGCATGCGGACAATTATAATATTAAAGTGCTTATAAGGTATATTACCATGGTGTCTATTGCTTGGCAAATTAACACTCGTGCATTAAATTGTCAACGAGGTAGTGTATAGGAATGCACGATGATAAGATTTGGTAAGGGGATATAGCATTGAACATGCGATTAATGGTACCGGTATAGGCCTTCTTGTGACCGTATATCTGAAAATAATCCTTTGATGGGTCTCTCCAAGGATTCGGTCTAACAAATGTTCGACTGTATATTACGGCTTTAGTGTGCATTTGATACAAATCGTGGCCTATATTAAGTCGAAGAATGTGTATGAAATCGTTAAGACAAGATTATTCAGTTAATTGTGCAAAGTATTGGGTCTCTGATGTTAATGGCAGATGAGGCGAACAGAGAATTTTACAGCATGGGTCGATGGCGGGCCTTCACTGGATTCCAGAAGGAAGAGAGCCATTAAGACGCTGACGTCAGAAGTCGTTACCAATGGACACATTATCTTGATTCATGATGATAAAACGAGGACTGCAAGGAGTACAAATTGTGTTAATTGCCGGTTACGTGAATGTTTATATGCCGCAATCATGTTAACTCGATAATAACCTCTGTTCACATGTTATCTCAGACGCTCTGTTCGGGCGTGTGGCCTGCATCGTTTCTGGTTCATGAAATGCATAGCTAACTGTTTATAATGAATACGGTTCACTGTTGAATCCCAGGTATAATGCTCTCTATATTTTCCCTCAGACTCGTGTTCTCAGTGAACCTGTGACCTTTCCTTCCTGTTCACGTAAATATGGGGTGATGATCACACGTTCTTATCACGTTATGTGAAATACATGAAAGCCAGAGCTTTTCATCAAATGGTTGATGTCTTTTAATGCAAATCCAAGTTCCTGATTCACTAATTACGATCAATTCCTTCCCCCAAGCGAAAAAAACCCGAACACACAACCCGGAAGGGGTTGTATTTCTATATAATATAGCATCATTTGTGTTATTTTGGATGAAATTCAGTCTGCATTGACGTCATTGGGAATAACTATAGCTGATACTGTCTATTCATATCACGATCGCCTATCTATCTGTACATTATGCTCCAAGTGAAGAGTCCTACTGATTTAAGCTATGATTTATCAGAACAGGGTGAAACCTTGTCGGGCCACCCGAGGAATCGGACCTCCACTCCGCGTGAGGGATTTATTATCTGTGCCATCTCCATGTAATTTACTGTCCTGCTGTACTAAGATATACTGTGACGATGATGATGATAATGGTCGGTGCATTTACTTGATATAGATTTGATATCCAGGTGGAATACCCAAGAAGAACAATGAACGAGAGAACCACAAACATACAAACGGCCAGCCGTTCAATATTTAATCTATTATTTGACACATGCCGAAATCCTTTGCGAGTTCCACAGTTCGGAAAGCAAATGAAGACAGACTGAAAGTTTTCCTTTCATCGACCTCACCAACAGCAAGACAATCCAGTACCAATCAATTACTATTTAATTGACAAAATCTGTACAAACATAAAGTATAATTTAAATGATAAATCTGAATGAAATTTTGAAAACCCAAACTAACAATAGTTAATTAGATTAAGTTTTCCAAGTAATAAAACTATGGATTCATTAAATTAATGCCAATTACAAAAATGAAATTAGTATTACACGATTTGCGATGTGAGTGCTAGGTGAAGGGTGCATGGAGGCAAAGAAAGGTCACGCAGGCAGCGGAGTGACATCCTGTTGCGCGCAGTTGGCCCGGGTCGTGGGGATGACGAGGCTATTTTCGACTCTTGAGTCAGTGGAAGGCCATCGGGTCGAACAGGTGGTCCCAGTCGCCAGAGGACGAGGCCATTTTCAACGCGTAGTCAGCGGTGGGTCGACTGGGTCGAGCAGAAGACGGATTTAAATAACGTACCGTGGAGGATAAAATGACTTTTTCATGTGAGTTAACAATTCTATGTTCGGCAAACAGTTGAGGAGGGATTTTATTTTGAGACAAGGAGTTACGTCACGGGGAAAACAGAGTGATATTAAGGCGGTGTTCCTGACACCAACAAATTAGAATAATCATTTCATTCTAATCATCAAACCAGTGGAGACTTGTCTACAACTACCTCTCGCATTATTTCAAATGGGGAATAGACTTATACAGAATTGGATCAATGGTATTCTTCCATACAATAAGGAGCTGACCGATCCACAACAAGACAAGGTAGAAGACTGAGGAAGAATAAAATGTTTGACGCGCGAACATTTGGGGATGGTTTTGCAAGCATTCCAATCCACAGCTGGGAGTTAATGCGCGATCACGTACCTCGCCTTTTGTCCGTCGGACATAAAACATGTCCATAAAAACATCGACTCTGGTATGTGGAGAATTTAACATGGGTTAGCTGATTTTATTTTCGGTAGCATTGGTGAATATCGGCAGTGTCTTGACGCAAGCAAATTTTCAAAAAGCTCTAGTTGTTTTGCTTCGCGTTCGTCGAGAATTTAGTTAAATGCTAATATATCCCAAGTTTATTCCGCTCATATATAATGGAGATGTAAAGAATTAATAGCTGAAGAAATACTATTCTTAACCATTTGTATAATTTTTTACTTTAATTTGCTTAGTTGGGTAGATGTTTGTCATACAAGGAGATTCAGGACTGCTGAGAGGGTTATCAAGCGAATATGATAAGGCTCATGGTTATGTGTCACTCGACAAATATATGTAGGTTTATTGTTTCGGTTGGAAATATAAGCCGTACGACGTCGGATTTTACAGGTTAGTTTTTCTTGGTAACTTGTATTTACCAGCTTACCCCATGTTAAGGCGTTTACTCCATCAGACGTACATGATGCTCATCCATTAACATCAGATGAGTTGTTTGATCTGACCTGTCATCACAGCTCCCGAGCTAGCGTATCTAATTCCGCATAAGCCCGTCCTAGGGGTCGTGTGGATACTTCATAGTCTCCACATGAACAGCTGCCACAAAAGCGCGACTGAGATACCAAGGCTACGTCCGAGAATCCAGCGTATTCTCGGGTCTGAATGTTGAGTGTCGACGATTACTTTGCTGTAGAGTCATATGGTTGCTTTTTAGTGGCCAGACGTCGTCAATTTTTCCCACCTCTTGCATATCGCTCCAATTTATTACCTGTGTATGGTAGGATTCTGCTGGTGGACTGCTAGTCCCCGAGGCCCGCCCTCTGTACATGTCACTCGACAAATATATGTAGGTTTATTGTTTCGGTGGGAAATTCAAGCCGTACGACGTCGGATTTTACAGGTTAGTTTTTCTTGGTATCTTGCATTTACCAGGTTACCCATGTTAAGGCGTTTACTCCATCAGACGTCCATGATGCTCATCCATTAACATCAGATGAGTTGTTGAGCTGACCTGTCATCACAGCTCCCGAGTTAGCGTATCTAATAGAAATTATAGATATAAGAAAATTATTATAAATTATATTAAACCAATCTAACAACTTTGTAAACTGGGATAGATTGATTTTCATTCCGCTGTTTTCATTGTTTAAAGAGAATCTTCGTTCATAACCGTCGGGCAATAAGGATAACCCCTCAATACGCGTCAGATGTCAGGACAGCTAATCCGTGAACACTAACATCGATTATATGTTTATGAAGAGAGCATTACAATAATACGAACAATCAGCGATCGCTGATGAAATATGGGTTTTACCCAGTACTGCAAGTTCGGACTTGCCATCGCATTGAACGTTGTCTACTGACACTTGTGGTTTTACCAACACAACAAGACAAGATTAGCCACACACGTCGGCCAATCAGGGACCACATACGTCAGCGTTGCCCAGTCATCTGTTATGGCCTAAATAAATGTTTTCGTGTTCTGCTATGGTATCATTCAGAATGACGTCACAATGAAACAAACTCACCGAGAAACAATTCGTAAAAACCTCGTTATTGATGACTTATTCGTCAAAAAACTCTTACTCGCATTGATGACTTGAAATATGTGCCATCTTATTGATGACTTGGACTTTTTGCCCAGAGTCTGCCGCTTACTTCGACAAAATCACGTCTTGATGAAGGGAATGTACGAAGACATTATGGCTGAAAAGACAAGGACTGGTGGTGCGCGCAATCTGGCAAGATCATTTCATAGACGAGGATCAACAGCTTTCAATGCCTTTGTAGAGAGTCTTCCAGAATCGAGTAACCATGTCTTAGCCCCTCTACAGAACCCTGACATCAAGCAAACATTTACTGGAGTGACCATAGATGAAACACTACATCAGCAGGACTCATTCAGTTATATGATCTGTTAGCTATAGCTTATGCCAAAGTTCTTGACTGTGCCTTCTATACATGAACTTTTATGTACTTATTATCGTTTATGAACTCTCATTCACCGAGTTCGGAGCTCCTCCCCGTTGAAAACGCCAGTCTTAAACGCGGCAACGCCTTAACGCCCTATCGTAATGCCTCAACGGCCGTCTCACCGCCGTAACGCCCTATATTAACGCCCCTTGACGCCTTTGAGAGAGAGAATCTAGCAAGGATTGCGGTTTTATTAATTTCACTGTACCCATGTTACATCATACCTTGGACATGTTTACAAGTCATAAAACTACAGCTTGTCTTAATCGGGCTCTTGTTATTGTCCGATGAAAAAATCTTTCCTTGTCTTACATCTTCGGCCATCTCCCTCGTCTTACAGTGTACAATGGGAATCTTCGTTCATCACCTGAGGCGCCTTTTCTCTTGTCATTATCGAACAAGAATACAACCTCGTTACGCATCAGGGTCGCTTTCTTCCAGCCCTGGATACTCCGGGGGGCAACATGTCGTTGAATAGTTGTTTTCGCATTTTGATCGCGTTTTTTAGGGCTTCATTGGGCGGTAATCCTATATCCTCTTCTAAGTAGCTCTTGGTTTTCGTCATGGACCTGTGCCTAAGTTCTCTCTCCATTTCAAGAGGAATCGAGGTATATTTTCATAGAGCGCCATGGCATATTTTATGATCCGGGGTTGCATGTTGATGTACGCATTCTGTAAGGTTTCTTCATCCTGTCCTTCTGCCTGGATAGCAGCAGCGTGGGTATCAATAACCTTATCCACAATGTGGTCCCAAAATCACGGTTCCCTACCTCTCATGTCTGGATGACTCAAGCTTTCGCTTTTCTGGGACGAGCTAATGCGCTCCACATCAGAGGACTCTCAATGTCTACATAAGAGACCTCATCGGCGTCTTCGACAATGGCTTCTTGCGCTTCGGTGTCGTCATACTCGTGTATACTCTTCTTGTGTCGCATCATATCGTAGTGTCTGGTGAACGCGTGTTCGCGCTTAGAACATATATAAACCATGTTGACGGTTGAACGTCGACTGTGCACGTCTTTGGGATACGCTTGCTTTCATGGAGGTAACACAGTAACGCCCGCCAACGCCTGCCTTAACTCTTCAACGCCCCGTGGTGAAATAGCTCTAAAACTCTGATGGGTCTAGATATCCCAGGAATTGACACTAATTCATCGAAATCCAGTGACATTCTTAACGCTCTATCTTAACGCCTCGACGCCCTATCCTAAGGACTTAATGCCCGTCTCAACACCTTAAGGATAGCTATCCCCTTAGAGGGTCAAAATTGGTCATTTTTTTTTTATTTCTTCATTCAAATATTCACTATTTCCTCTAACATTTGGTAAAAAAATGAAATAAAAATTATAAATAGAAGTGCTTCAATATTAGGATTAAAAATTTAGTTTCCGAGGCCCTGGAACAATTAAACAGATTGCCTTAGCTTGGGCTTGGCTACTATTATTTTTGTCTGTTAAATTTCCCTTTCCAAAACTCATTTCCGCAGTATTATGGTAAGTTAATTATCTATTAGTCCTACTTATTTACATTAATGTACCCCCTTCTGATCAAAACCATGCAAACATCCTTATTTTTGTTTCTAATTATGACAGTGACACTTCACTCAGACACCCGCCGTGAAGTAATCTACACAGGTGTGAACAAGTTTTAGCAGGTTTTTAAAGTTTAAATTGGACTTTAAACCGACTTGATGAAAAAAACTTAGTGTAATAGTTATCCAGAATAAACAGGAATTCGAGTAGGTCTCATTAGACAGATTAAAAATGTATTTGACAATAGAATTCAAGCAAAAAATAGGGATTAATTCATCAGATGTATAGCTGGACACATTTTGCCCGATTTCTAGCCTTTCATTTTTGTACAAAATCCGAAATTCAAACGTTTATTTCTCGAAAAGTATCCATGCTACGCTTTTGAAATTTGGCATGCTTGTTACTTATAAGGTGATCTAGAAAATTTTATCTCACTTTTTGTAAGTTCGGCTTCGTTTTTTAATTATCCAACTTTTAAGACAAACGACCGTAAAAAAGTACATTTTTTCAATTTATTTTAGTAAAATAGTTATAAAAACAAAACCAGGCAAAAATTAAAAAAAATGAGATAAGGTTTACTAGTTCGAATTGTCTCCTACCAAGGTATACCATCAAAGTTGAAACAAGACCAACAGTTTTCATGAAATTTCAATTGAAAAATGGACGCTATTGTTTTCATTTTAATTTTTTAAAATTGGAATATTTTCTACACAGTAGCAGCGTCAGTTATACAAATCATATAGTTGGAATGCCTACGGTGTATGCTTTCATAAAATATATAGTTTATTATGGTTATCTTGTATATTTATTGATACAGACGACAAATTGTCATGGGGGTTCAAAAACTGCCTCTAAGGGGATAGCTATCCTTAACGCCATGTCTCAACGCCTTAACACTCGTCTCAAAGCCTTGACGCCATATCTTAACGCATTAACGCCTATCTCAATGCCATAACGCAATGTCAGCCTTCAAATCACACACAAGCTTGGACCAAATTGGCTCTGGTGGTGGTTTACATATAAGGAACATGAAACAATGAACTTGGAAAATTCTATCCCGAGCTCAGTGAGCTCGGAGCTAGAGAGTTCAAAAACGATAACAAGTACATAAACGTTAAAAAGTCAACACTATGATATACAATGACATTAGTTATATATCAAAGAAGATGAGGCACTTTTTGAAGCGTTAGCAAGTTTCTCGGTAGAATTGTTTTAAGTTCATTGTTTCATGTTCATTAAATGTACACCACCGCCAGAACCAATTTGGTCCAAGCATGGGTGTGATTTGAAGATGTTGAGACGAGCGTTAAGGCGTTAAGGCGTTGAGACCGGGCGCTAAGGCGTTGAGATAGATTTGTATTTCAAAAGATCATATGCGTTCAGCTCTACGGCTGATGACTGGACCATAGCCTCCCATTCTTTAAAGAGTTCATTTTCATTCACAATGTTTACCTTTCACCAGACTTCTTCAAACTGATGTATGATACATCCACTGACAGTTCTCAGCAAATACTTGTGAAGAACTCTCTCTGGTTTGTCGCCATCACACCATCCATAATTGCCATGTGCTAGTTCATGTATCAAAGGCACAAGAACTTTGGCATAAGCTATAGCTAACAGGTCGTGTAACTGACTATAGACCTGCTGATTTAGTGTTTCATAAATGGTCACGTCAGTGATTGTTTGTTTGATGTCAGGGTTCAGTAGGCTACGGCATGGTTACCCGACTCCTGAAGACTATCTACGTCGGCATTGAAAGCTGCTGGTCCTCGTCTATGAAGCGAGCTAACCAGATTGCGCGCACGATCAGTGCTTGTTTGTTTCAGCCATCATGTCTTCTTACATCCCCTTCGTAAAGACTTGCTTCTGTCGAAGTGAGTGACAAACTCTTATCATCAATAAGAGTTTCGGGGATTTTACCAATTGTTTCTTGTAGAGTTTGTTTCATTGTGAAGTCAGTAGAAATGTTACTATAATAGAACCCGAAAAGCATTTATTTAGGTCATACCACATGATTGGACAATGATGACGTATGTGGTCCTTGAATGGCCGACGTATGTGACTATTCCTGGCTTGTTGTGTTGGTAAAAACCACAAGTGTCGGTAGACAAAGGTCAATGCGATGGCAAATCCGAACTTGCAGTACTGGGTAAAACCCATATTTCACCATCGATCGCTGATTGTTCGTATTATTGCAATGTTCTCTTCATAAACGAATCATCGACGTTAGTGTTCACTGATTGGTTGTCCTGACGTTCGACACGTAACGAGGGAGTATTCTTATTGGATAATGATGAGAGAAACAGCCCGACGGTGATGGATGAAGATATTCATTGGACTATGAAAACAGCGGAAATGGCAGAAGATGTACGACGAGGATGGCTTTTTATCGGACAATAACGAGAGCGTGGTTAAGTCTGATGTCGCTGTAGTTTTATGACTTGTAAACATGCCCAAAGCGGCTCCCAGAGCTTGGGTATGATGTAACATAGCCGAGAGTGGTTTCAAATAATCCGTGCCCTCGATTCGTTCAATTTCAACGTCAACCTTTCTCCGTTCGACCCCCTGAAAGTACTCTTTTCTATACTACTCCTCAGTGCGCATGCGCGGTCGACCCACACTACTCTATGGCGAATGCCCGACTCCGGCAATGTCGTTAGTAAAAACGCCAGATAGGCACCCTTAACCGCGGGCCACACATTATAGCGGATTTGGTATTTCCCTACTACTGATTTCATCGTCAGCCTGTATTACATTTTCAACACAGCTGGCCTTACAAGTGTCAGTGGCAAATACATGTAGCATGTTTAATTTGTTATACTTCGATTTACATGATACAAATGTACCCGCGAATGATTAGAGCAGCGCGAGAAGATGTGTACAAAAGGAAAATACATAGACGGAAGTATTCTCGGGTCTGAATGTTAGGTGCCGAGAGATGCTTTCCTGTAGAGTCATATGGTTGCTTTTTAGTTGCCAGACGTCGTCAATTTTTCCCACTTCTTGCATATTGCTCCAAGTCAATAGACGGGGATTTTGTTGTTGTTGCTAAGCTACATAAACATTTCCCAACAAAATCCCTGGTCCCTTTTGATTCGAAAAGCGATTTCACATCAGATCGATCCGATTTTCTATGCAATACCTTTATTAACTGCTGTTTCATTGTTATATACAAGCACCTAAAATTTCACAAGAAAGATATTTATTGTTTTCATTTTATTCAATCAAACACGGACTGGGTCAGTTTATTTCATTTGCAGAAATTTATGTTTCTGTGATGGCTAATGTCCATGCAATATTCACTTCAGTTTTATATTTACATATTCAGTAATGTACCATAAAATGGGGTGTATTCGGACAGTGGGGTGAATTCGGACAAAAGACCAAGAAAAGTACAAAAGTTCATTTTTCGAAAGACCTACTCCATATTCCATATAACAGTAATAGCACCAAATTCAAAATACAATCACAGTATACATATGTGATTTGTTACCTGGAAAATGTCGATATCAGATGGTTATGCTCGAAAAAACACATAACACATATTATACGAAATCGTGAACCCACATATCAAATTAAAGCAGATTATAGCATTTCATGATACCAGGAGTTATCTCCCTTTAGCCCATTTTTTTCGACTTTACTCCTAGGTCATGGAACCCCCGGAAATGAGTCGAAAATGGCTCTAGCGGTTTTATTTAGCGCCCGGGTGTCCGAATACGCCTCAAAGAAGGCATGTTTCCGCCCGAAGAACTTTTAATTAGTGGTTGCCCCAATTGACCTCAACACCTTTTGTATATTCGGACAATTTTAGGCTTAATTAGCTTAATTATACTTATCCAATATGGACTAATGTTTAAGGGCTTATACTTGGAACGTCATTAAATATCTGTATCTATGGTGGCCGATAAGGGACATCGCTGCATTGTTTCAGGTATGTGGTTTGGTAACACGAAGGCAGGATGCGAAGCGCGAAGTCCAAACACGAAGCCAGGATGCGAAGTGCGAAGGCAGGATGCGAAGCGCGAAGTCCAAACACAAAAGCAGGATGCGAAGTGCGAAGGCAGGATGCGAAGCGCGAAGTCCAAACACGAAGGCAGGATGCGAAGCACGAAGTTCAAACACGAAGGCAGGATGCGAAGCGCGAAGGCAGGATGCGAAGTGCGAAGTCCAAACACGAAGGCAGGATGCGAAGCGCGAAGTCCAAACACGAAGGCAGGATGCGAAGCGCGAAGTCGTGTTTGGACTTCGCGCTTCGCATCCTGCCTTCGCACTTCGCATCCTGCCTTCGCGCTTCGCATCCTGCCTTCGTGTTTGGACTTCGCGCTTCGCATCCTGCCTTCGCGCTTCGCATCCTGCCTTCGTGTTACCAAACCACATACCTAGCGATGTCCCTTATCGGCCACCATAGAAATCTGCTGTAACCGATACGTCATCAGTCTATGCTGTAGCGTGAAATTTGCCTCCCACTTTGGTTTACCTGAACCATAGGGATACAGTTTCGTCATAGTCTGTGATCAATTGTCCTCCTGTTTTGAAATCTCTTACCAGATATCGGCACCAACAATATTCGCATTTGTACCGAAATCGATCAACATCTCTACAGGATTATTTGCGACATGAAACGTTGTTTTCCGATGTAGATTTAACAGCGAACACGTATTCATCGTCCAATGAATCAGTATCGGAGAACTCCTGTAAATAATGTGTATTGCTGTTACCACCTCTGTATTTCATTTGAATCGGGATTCCAAGTCTATCTCTATTGTGGGACTTGTGCTGATTGGATTTGCACATAACTTGAATATGCCCAATTTTCCCAAACGTATAACATTGTTTCTCATTAGCGTTTGAGCAATCTTTCGCAATGTGCGACATTGGCGTTGTGAACGCTGTGAAAAAAATCCTTCCAGTTAGGTGGTGTAGCGCCCTTTGGCTTGTTTTGTGTTAATCAGCATTTACGGAAACTAGCAATTTAACCATTTTCCATCTGAGTGGCATGTTTACTTGCAGCTTCCATAGTACTAGAAATATTATGGGCAAGCTCCAATGTTAATCCTGTCTGTGATGAAGCGCATTTGTCAGTTACTTGATCACATATCATGACTTCCGTTAAATCTTCAACCTCACATGTAGATGATAACTTGCGTAGCCTGGTAACAAAAGAATCGATCCTCTCACATGAGTCTTGACCGCTTCTCTCTTGCTGGAAACTAACCTATGTTTATGTAACAGTATCCCAACGCGAAGTAAGTTCGCTAACATTGCTAGTACAGTCAAATGGCGTGATAGGTGGAATATCCAGTAATTTCGCCATGTTCCCAATGTTCTTAAGGTTTTCTTTGTCGTCATTATAAAACTTCACACGCCTGTCGAGCGACACACAGACATACATATTCCCGGTTACATATAAATATATGACCGGGCTCTATTGAAGAAAGATACATTAGACGGACAGCTCTGCGGGGATACCCTCGAGTCAACTGGATGTTGCGAAAACCCTGTTCCATGTCAATCTTTGCGTTGTGGACGGCGATGAACCGCGACTCTTGGCCAATCTCGTGCATCACTCCCCGGGATGGACACTGTGCCGATGACGTTGAATTTGTACCAGGATGGGTCTGTCAGGCATTCCCTGTCCAAAGTACCCCGATGATCGCGTCAATATGGCACTGCGCGACCGATATAGTCCACGTAGGGCTAATATAGTTCCATTTCACGGGGTTTTCCCCGCATGTTTTGGTATAAAGTCCGATTTTTGCATTTTATTTTTTTCAGGAAAATCCTAATTTTGCATCTATCCGCCAGTCAGATGATCGACCTCGACGCGCACTTCAATATGACATCCTGTCCGTCAGGCTTTTCGGATTTTCTTCCGGGGAAATCCTAGTTTTACATCCACCCCAGCTCGTCATATGACCGGAAGTGCCCTCTCCACGTTGCCATGACAACCCCTTAACCGAACGTGACATTTGACCTGACGTGACCTTGATCGCGTGTGACGTCATCTCCCCCACATTTCCACTGACATTTTCCCTCCTCCTCCCCAAATCATAAGAGATTTCACTTTTATATACTACTTAGGTGATGACCCCCAAATTTGCACTCGGGCTCCGTTACCCATAATACTTTATACTTTATGCAAATAAATATGACTGCCATCAACCAATCAAAATCGCCGGATTTCCAAGAAACTATTTTGACGGCAAAAGTGGCTATATATATATATATATGTTATTGGACTACGCGATGCCAGAAAATGAATAATTCGAGGCGGAAAATTTACTTCCGTTGCCATGACAATGCCAGATTAGAAATAATTGAATCATAATACGAAACAAGGGTTGTAATTGAGAGTGATTCTTTGTTAATCTTACAGGGTCTTAACATGACCAGTATGGCATACAATTCATTTATATTTATCTACAACTCAGTGTAGATAGAATGTATTTGTTTTATGGTTTTTGATGTATTAAAGGATCAAAGTTTGAAACATCAAACAACAAATATTGTGTTAAGTACAAAAACATTTTATGTATTTTATGAGGGTATAGTGTATAAGTTCCTGATGGATATTTGGGCTACGTCAGCAACTGCTGGCTAAATCCCTTCGCTTATAGCCAGGCATTGTAAATTGTAAAGTCGGGGAACCAGTTCCTCTCGTCGTCCGTTCATTGGCTGATATCTTTAACAGAGCATTCAGATATTAGTTTCACGGAGCATCTATTCGTGCCCGGGTGGTACGGAGTACACAGTGAGTGAGTGAGTGAGTGAATAGAATTTAACGTCGCTTTCAACAATATTTCAGCTATATCGCGACGAACCAACTAAGCACCACCCAGCCAAGTTGCGTTCCTGCTGCTTCAAAGAAGAAATCTTTGAAGTAGCATGGAACCAGACACCGTCCATCCACTGAGGACGGCACACAAGATAGAGACAGGACGCTTACATGGTGCAATAAAGACAAGTGATATTACAGTGCTATAGACATCACATTATCAAGTTCCTGTTGCTTCTCAGCAAAATGCATTGAAGCAACATGAACCCGAGCCCACCCAACCATCCGCCGGAGTACACAGACCTGCATATGGTGGATGTTCTGATATACCTTTATCAGGTTAGGGCAATCCCGCTCTCTAAAATGGAGATAAAAAAGGTCGTTTTTGCTCAATTAATCATTTCACATAATGAATTCAGCAAAATCCTCTTGAGGCGCACACAGACATATATATCCGCATCAAATGGTAGTAAAAAAAAAAATTGTCATCTAATTTGCATAATAATATATAGGACAAACGTCTGTCGTGCTGTTTAAACAACATTGACTTGTTCTTCAAATGGCAAATTAATTTTAGGACATGGAACAATATATAAATTAATGCGCCTGAAGTTTTGAAGAATTGGTTGATTAAGAATCAAAAGATATTGGGCAAAAACGACCCTTTTTACCTCAATTTTAGAGAGCGGGATCGCCCTAACCTGTATATGGTAATATTACGAAAGCTTAGTTACTTCTGTGGTAGGCTTAACACCGTTTTGTACAGAATGTTTTCACCGGCGCGTGTAATGTATCCAAATCAGTCTAAATAAAATTAAATCCTATCTGCTCCCCCATTTCGATATGTCGCCCTACATAGAGACATGTACGATTAGAAAGCACTGATATGATATTAATTTTATTAAAATTGGTATATCAGACCATGGGAACAGTTTCTTTTCCGTCCGAGCATTTATGTTCTGTTGGAATACGGATGGGTGCTGATTCAATGTACCGAGATTTGGCTTCCTAGGGAAAGCAGCTGGTTATAACAGGCAATATATCCGCTCCTAAGTTGTCTGGAAGACCGGCTATTGATACCAAAAAATGAGACATCGGAGCTTCATTGCATGAGCTCAAAGGATTTACTTGTCGCGTACAGATGTTCTAGATGGAAAGGCTCGATGAAAAGACTAGGTATTTAACCTTGGAAATGTGAACTAGTGTGTCAGTCTCCAACTTTTCACCGGTACAACGTACATATATCAGTCAGACCCATGCAGTTATATGGATATCCGTCGTTTGGATCTTGCAAATGGTCATTCTATGGCAAGCCGTTTTTGGTATTTATTTATTCGTTTAGTTTTGATATCAAAAGTATTTTTTCTTAAAATCGAAATTAAATGTGCGTCGTTTTTTTCGTTTCTTAGTTTAGTTTTGTAATTCGTTATAACCGATTGTAATTCGATCCCAATTTGTATTTACTGTGGCACAAACGGGGCGTTGTAATTTTCACCTGGATGGAAACTATTTTCATCAAGGTGGAATTCACGCTATTAAAGCCTGGGTGGACATGTGTGTCAACACCTTTGTTGCGTGTTATCTTGCACAATTTGGCATCCGTCGAAGCTACCTGCACGGGATGAAGATATATGTGAAGATTCTCTCACAAGCAACCTCAACCCTTGAATGGGATTTGATGACGTCACGAAATAATGGGCGGATGCTAAGAGACAAGTAAATTTCCGGAGCTTCATATAGTTCTAATCCATTATATATATGCAGGAATATTCCTTGAGGCATATTGCCCTTGCATATAGTATTAAGAAAAACGAAACTATGTCCTTGGGAATAATAAAAATATCAGAACCACATTGTTACTGCGAAAGCTCTTATTGACACCACGATGGATTTACGATGTCACGGTGCTTTCACGGTGTTCGATACTTCAGAACATAATATAGCTATGGGAACACGTATATTCCGATACCAGTGTGAAGGAAAGAATTTCCGGGTCCCATCTTTTATAGCTAAGACCAAAAGGGACATTGTTCCTGCTACATTCTTTCTTTTTACACCAGTACTCCTATTTAATCATCTCCATGTGTGTGATGCTGATCAAGCTGAATTTTTTTTTCAATCCACAACCTGCCAAATGAGATTTTTCTAGAAGTTTACATACTGAAATATCAGCCTCGATATTTCCGTTGTATACAACGTTGTATGCTCCGTTGCTCTGTTGTATACGGTACAACTTGAGATAGTTTGATCTCCATTGTATACATCTTGAGATTTGATTGATCAAAATGTGCTGCCCGGTCTGATTTGGCATTTTTGGGGCTTTTACAGTGAGGATTTTCTCTTATAGAAAAAATATGACACCTTAAACCAAAATAGTTTTGTCACACAATATATTAGGAAGTTTGTTTATTGGAAAGAGGCGCGAATGGTTTTGGTTTGAGGTATCATATTTTTGTTATAGGAGAAAGCCATTCATGAAAATGCCCAAAACTACCAAAATAAGTCCCGGAACACAATTTGATCATATCTCCATTATTATGCAACCGAACATCTCAGTCTTTTCGAAGTGGATATTTCAGTATGTAGACTTCAAGAAAAATCTTATTTGGTATGTTTTGGAGTGGAAAAACAAATCGGCTTTAATACAGTCACACACAAAGGAGATTTTCGTATGTAAACGTCACATATACTTTTCGTCAGCATATGATTTGGAATAATGCTAACTGTCGAATGAAAAAGGTCTTTGGAATATTGTCGCGGAAATTCTTTTGCAGACAACGGTTGAATATTGAATGTCAGATCTGAAGACAATATTCCACATGGTTAAGTCTCATTCGCTTCGTCGCTGATACAAACAGGTATATTTGGAGGTAGATGGCAATATGAGTTGAAATCTGCAATTCTTTTACACTATAGGAGAATTTGTTTGGCCAACTCGTTGACAATGAAATGCACAAGTTTGCCAAACTATAGACATTATGATGTACCGGTACCTTTAGAACTTCTTTAACAGTTGGCCGTATCACAGGCGCTTGTTGTTGATCAGTTATTAATTATGATATTAATATCGTAGTTAGTAACTGACCAAAAACAAGCGCCTATAGGGCCGTATACCGATCTGAGATGCCGATTCACTTGCAGTACAGGTTGTATTTAGCTATTCTTGAAGTTAAACAGCAAGCCAAACCACCCCAGCCATTTAAAGCTAATGTCACACGATTCTGAATACCTTGGGAGTAGTAGAAAAAGGATATATTCGCCCTCATTGACCTACATACATATCATTACTTTCCGGTAATTTCCTGTAATTTGCGGAGATCGTAACCGAAATTAACCTTTCACCCTGTACTTGCGCACATAAGTTACCCTTGGCCTACACACATGTGCAGTCGTTGTGTAGATTCTGATTGGCTCGCCTCTGATTTGTCTATGAAATTTATACCTCGGCCACTTCGAAGTGTAAATGGAAATATCGGCTTGTGCATGAAGATGCAGTAAACCTAAATCATTATAAACAGTTAGCTAAGCATTTCATGAACCAGAAACGATGTAGACCACATGCCCGAACAGAGCGTCTGGGATAACATGAGAACAGAGATTATTATCGAGTTAACATGCATGATTGCGGCATATAAACATTCACGTAACCGGCAATTAACACAATTTGTACTACTCGCAGTCCTCGGTTTATCATCATAAATCAAGATAATGCGTCCATTGGTAACGACTTCTGACGTCAGTCTCTTGACTGGATCACTCTGGCATCCAGCGAAGGCTCTGTAGCAACTACTAATGACACAATTGTCGCGATTGCGTTTGCGACAATTGTCTCATTAGCAGTTGTCATGTTGTCAGCAGCTAATGTCACAATTGTGTCATTAGTAGGTGACTCTGCATGCAGAATCAAGTGCTATTGTCGCAATTTCTTACCAATAATGCCGCAGTTACGACCAGTGTGTCATTAGTAGTTGCTAATGCAATTTTCAATTGTCGTACCTGTGTACAGGTACAATAAAAGCGTACCTGAGATACAACACATATCACGAATCGTTAGATTCTTGGTATGTGCTTTAGAATAGGTTAACCAGAAGACTATTCTGTGAAGTCATGTGACGCTGTCAGTATGTCGGCACCTCTTCCCACTACCCTTATATGTGTTGTAATTAACGGTTAACAATGTACAGCTTCCCCCACTAATGTCACTGCAAAGAGTTCATGCCTTTTCAGGGGACCAGCAGTTATCTGATGTGAATACCTGTACATGACATCTCTGTTTCCATGCAGAGTTTAAAATCCATAGTTGGTACATGGACTATAATTCGGACACGGTAAAGTCATTTTGTTCCACTTTCTGACGTCAGAAGGAGCTGTACTTAACCACGTGTTAAATAACATCTATACTATTAAAAGAGCCGTCCTGAAATATCAGTATGTCTGTCACTGTACCCAGAAGGTGAGTGAGGAGAGTGACAGTCAGATGGATTTTGCGGACAGCAATGATAGCTTGGCGAGAACGTTTGAGGGGTTGGTTGAGGTGCTGTTAGAGGGAGGAGTAAATAAAGTCTCCAGGTGTGTATTGACGTATTGACGTCTTAACCAAGTTTTTACCTGAATTTCTTGGTTGGGTAGATGTATGTCATACAAGGAGATGCATGACTTAATTGCCGATAGGGTTCAAAAGTACCGTAATGAACATGATAAGGCTCATGGTTATGTAAACAGCTATTAAGCCCCTACCCTGTGTTTCGAAAGATTGTCTTAGTATATGCTAACTAGCTACACAGAAATTATAGATAAGCATGTATACAAATTATATGAAACTAATCTAAGAACTTTGTAAACAGGAAGATTTCGGGGATAGATGATGATATAAACCTGATCACTCAATAATAATCTATGATTCATATTCCAGCTTACTTTATCACATTTCAATCTATACTTGGATATTTTTTGTTTCTACAAAACTTGTTCCAGTGTAGAAATTGCTTATTCAAGAAGATTAAACCCATCAAATTTTCTCATGACAAGGAGTGGATTGACAGAGAGGACTTTCATTTGTTGTTTTGTTCATTAGCCATACCGTAAACTGGGGTGTATTGGGACGGATTTGAAGGTTTTTTTCATCCACACATTTCATTTTCCCACAGAATGTGATCATATCTGATACATATGGTGGCCGATAAGGGACATCGCTAGGTATGTGGTTTGGTAACACGAAGGCAGGATGCGAAGCGCGAAGGCAGGATGCGAAGCGCGAAGTCCAAACACGAAGGCAGGATGCGAAGTGCGAAGGCAGGATGCGAAGCGCGAAGGCAGGATGCGAAGCGCGAAGTCCAAACACGACTTCGCGCTTCGCATCCTGCCTTCGCGCTTCGCATCCTGCCTTCGCGCTTCGCATCCTGCCTTCGTGTTTGAACTTCGCGCTTCGCATCCTGCCTTCGCTTCGCGCTTCGCATCCTGCCTTCGTTCGCATCCTTTCGTGTTTGGACTTCGCGCTTCGCATCCTGCCTTCGTGTTACCAAACCACATACCTGAAACAATGCAGCGATGTCCCTTATCGGCCACCATAGATATCATCAAAAAGCACAGTGCTTTGTTTTCCGGGTTGGGAAAATTGAAAAATGTTCACGTGAACCCTGATGTGAAGCCGCCGCGACAGCTATCGTTCAACGTTAGACAAGCAGTGTCTGACAAAATTGCAGTTGGAGCGTCTCCAAGTTATCGAGAAAGTTAAGGACCTAACACCGTGGTTATAGCCTTTAGTGGTCGTCCCAAATCCAAACGACGAAGTGTGCTCGTGCGTTGACATTGGCAAGGCTAATGAGCCAGTTATTAGAAAGAGAAGTTGTAGTAAAAGAGCAAATTCGTACATATTGGGGGGCAGATAGCTCTTGTTTGGGGAAGCCGCGGGGAGTTATCTCATCTGATCCGGTGACGTCACGTTTTATTTATTTATTTATTTATTTATTTATTCAAATGATCAACGGACATGAAGTCCAATTACAGATCACGAGTAACACTATATACAGGGTGACATAAAACAAATAAATGTTAACATGTAAATTACTATATATAAAACAGTATTAAAGTAGACACGATAAAGGGTCTATGAAATTGGACAAAACATGTGAGATTATATACGTATGTACAAATATGATAAATTTAGTAGACTAAAATCGCACACTAAGACTTATGCCAACAATCTAAGCTGTCTTGAAACAGTTTGCCTAAAACAATGTCTTGAAACAAATAAGTCCACATTTGTGGCGTTAAAAGGGTTATTGTAGTCATTTAAAACTCTCGGAATAAAAGAAAACTTCCGAACATTTAACCTTGAGAAAGGAACTAAAAAGGGTTGTACAGTTCTAAGACGCCTAGATGGCATGTAAAACGGTAATTGACTTAATAGATAAGAGCTTTGCAACCTACAAGTTGCAATACCTTGTAAAAAGGAGAAGTCTAAGAATAAACGACGGTTCTTAAGAGAATTAAATTAAAAAGATTGCATTTTGCAGGATAAGAATATTGAGAATAATCAATATTACTTTTAAAACATACATAGTTTAAAAAAGTCTTCTGTACTCGTTCAATCTTGTCTGTATAACATTTTGTGTGAGGCGACCATACAGGAGTGCAATATTCGAGCTGACTACGGACTAAAGAGTTGTATAAAGATAAAACAGATTTTTGTGATTTAAAAGATTTACATGAGCGCTTGATAAAACCAACCATTTTAAAAGCCTTCGCACACACTTTGTCAATATGGCTATTAAAACTTAAAGAACTAGACAATAAAACACCAAGATCTCGTATCTCCTTCACTTTCTCCAGTACAACATTATCTAAAACATAATCGAAGTCCAGGACAATACGCTTTGTCGTGTAGGTGATTCTTTTACATTTCAGAAGATTTAAAAACAGTTTCCATTTAAAACACCATTCTAAAACGTTATTGAGATCTTCCTGAAAAAGTTTACAATCATCAATACTCTTCACTTCTTTGTAAAATTTGGAGTCGTCGGCATACATTGAAATCGAACAATATTCTAAAACTGTGGGTAGATCATTGATATACAATATAAACATTAATGGTCCTAAAATTGAGCCTTGTGGAACGCCTGATAAAACAGATAAAGAGTCTGATCTAAAACCTGATAAAACTACTCGCTGTTCTCTACAAGATAAGTAGGATTTAAAAAAATCGAGAAGTTTTCCACAAATGCCATAATGTTTAAGTTTATGCAGTATAAGCTTGTGATTTACCGAATCAAAAGCTTTGGCAAAATCAATATAAACTGCATCTACTTGGGTTTTCTTGTCAACAGATTTCGTTAAATCATCAACAAAGGCAACAAGATTTGTACAAGTGGATCGACCTTTGACAAAGCCATGTTGATGGTCGCTAATATAATTTTTTACGAATTCGTATACCTGAGCCTGTACTACTTTTTCAAATACCTTTGAGAATAGGGGTAACAATGATATTGGCCTATAATTGTTGACAAGATGTTTGTCACCACCTTTATGAATGGGTATAACATTCGCATTCTTAAAATATGTTGGGAAGATACCAGATGAGAGAGATTTGTTGAAAATGATAGAAAGGGGAAGAGCAAGCTCTTCCGCGCATTCTCTTGAAATAATACCGGAAATGTTATCAGGCCCGCAGGCTTTACGAGTATCTGTGTTTCTTAGTATATTTAAAACTTCGTCAAATCTGACATCTATATACTGTATTTGATCATTAATTATATCTCTCATCTCTGGTAACTCACTGACATCTATATCCGAAAAGACAGACTAAAGAGTTGTATAAAGATAAAACAGATTTTTGTGATTTAAAAGATTTACATGAGCGCTTGATAAAACCAACCATTTTAAAAGCCTTCGCACACACTTTGTCAATATGGCTATTAAAACTTAAAGAACTAGACAATAAAACACCAAGATCTCGTATCTCCTTCACTTTCTCCAGTACAACAGTATCTAAAACATAATCGAAGCCCAGGACAATACGCTTTGTCGTGAAGGTGATTCCTTTACATTTCAGAAGATTTAAAAACAGTTTCCATTTAAAACACCATTCTAAAACGTTATTGAGATCTTCCTGAAAAAGTTTACAATCATCAATACTCTTCACTTCTTTGTAAAATTTGGAGTCGTCGGCATACATTGAAATCGAACAATATTCTAAAACTGTGGGTAGATCATTGATATACAATATAAACATTAATGGTCCTAAAATTGAGCCTTGTGGAACGCCTGATAAAACAGATAAAGAGTCTGATCTAAAACCTGATAAAACTACTCGCTGTTCTCTACAAGATAAGTAGGATTTAAAAAAATCGAGAAGTTTTCCACAAATGCCATAATGTTTAAGTTTATGCAGTATAAGCTTGTGATTTACCGAATCAAAAGCTTTGGCAAAATCAATATAAACTGCATCTACTTGGGTTTTCTTGTCAACAGATTTCGTTAAATCATCAACAAAGGCAACAAGATTTGTACAAGTGGATCGACCTTTGACAAAGCCATGTTGATGATCGCTAATATAATTTTTTACGAATTCGTACACCTGAGCCTGTACTACTTTTTCAAATACCTTTGAGAATAGGGGTAACAATGATATTGGCCTATAATTGTTGACAAGATGTTTGTCACCACCTTTATGAATGGGTATAACATTCGCATTCTTAAAATATGTTGGGAAGATACCAGATGAGAGAGATTTGTTGAAAATGATAGAAAGGGGAAGAGCAAGCTCTTCCGCGCATTCTCTTGAAATAATACCGGAAATGTTATCAGGCCCGCAGGCTTTACGAGTATCTGTGTTTCTTAGTATATTTAAAACTTCGTCAAATCTGACATCTATATACTGTATTTGATCATTAATTATATCTCTCATCTCTGGTAACTCACTGACATCTATATCCGAAAAGACAGAGAAGAAATATTGATTAAAAAGATTTGCAACGTCCTCCGGATTGTCAGCAGTTACGTCTCCGTACTGCATTGTAGTGGGAATTGACGAACATTTAGTCTTAGATCGTACAAAACTCCAGAAGCGTTTACTATTGTCAGTTATGTCGTCTTCAATCTGAGAAAGATATTCAGAATATTTAAAGTTCTTCAGATTATTAAAAATTGTCCGCAGCTCGGCAAATGTATGTTGATCATCGGGGTGTTTGGTCCGTTTAAACTTTTTCCTGGCCGTCTCCTTGTCACGTAACACGCTGATCAAATCGTTGTCAAACCAGGAGGGGTATTTATTGTTCTTTACTTTTACCTTTGGAACGGAGTCATCAATAGCTGCATACAGGTAATCGTAAAAGTATTGTACACAGTCATCTACGTCATCGATAAAAGACATTGATTGAAATTGTAGTTTAAGGGCCGCTTCCCATTCGGATTTCGCGGCCCATCAACTCAATGTTTTATTTGGATTTCGCGGTACATTTCTTTGTTTTCTTTTAATATCTTTTCCAGCGCTAAATATATAAATAAATAAATAAATAAATAACAATGATAGATTAGCAGGAGATATAAATAAAAGTGAATAAGAGTCGCTATGTACAAGTTCGTAAGACTCTTTCGGGTTTTTTTGGTTAAGCTATACTAGTAAATATGAGTTCACTGTAGGTCTAATCGCGTGGATGATTCCTTTGTCTTGGTACCCCTTTGTACGCACAAAACCGTCCAGAAAAAACTGGGAGAACCATGGGCGTCTTCAGGATTTTTCGAATCGACTTCCCTAAGGACGCCCTTGGGAACAGGGTGGGTTCTTCCAGAAATCTGTGCCTGTAACAATTGCTTGGAGTGTGTATTGGGGCACAGGACGGCAGGTCTACGTCCTATATTGTGTGAAAGTCAAAGGATGATATTCTGTGTTGAGGCGTCATTTCGGTGTCATGTATGGGGTAGCGTGTCTGTGTGGTTTAGGATTTGGTATTCTGGTTGCTCAGTTCGGTGGGGTAGCGTGTCTGGCGTGGTACAGGGTCGAGTATTCTGGACGTTCTTGTGGATCGACGATGATGATCTTCATCATGTTCATCTCCATTTGGTGCTGTTTCATAATATTTGTCGTCATCGGTGTTCTGTTTCATGGCTGGTCTTACTCGTCTGTGGTCTTCAGTGTGCTGTGCCTGTATTACAAAGAATAGAAGAGTTTGTAGTTTCTTGTTTTCTGGTGTTATTTTTTGCCATCGACTGGCACTATCGTGATCTAAGTCACACATGATCAATAGCAATAAATAATTAGGTACTAAATATTATAAATAAAAATATTATTATAGTTAAAGCCGATTGTGAATGTTTGATATAACCTCCAGTCTTCTGCCCCTGCATGAAAACCGGACGGTTAACATTCGTTAACGAGGGTTGGAAATAAGGGAACACAATTTGGTCAGAGCTCGTTATTAGGAGCTTTAATTTGATCAGTGAATTTGTCTATGTTATTGCTATGGCATTTTGATTGGTTAGTGTCCAAATTTGATCAGTCATTTCTGATCACTGACCCTTATTTCCGCCCCTGTAAAATAGTTTTGACTCTAAGCGTGCTACATTTATTCAAATTTGGTCCTAGGTTTATTGGTGTCTTGGTGTAACCATATAGTATTAAATGGTAGAGTGATAGTCAGTCGATTTGATGTAAGCTAGTAAGGTGGAGTATACTTTGTTTATAAGAGGTGGTTTAGGATTTAATATAGAAGCCAACGACAGAGGGACATTTAAGTTTTTGAGTTCGTTTTCCAGTGTTCGGCGATAGAGGTCATGTTTTGGGCATTTGAGTATAAAATGTTCTATCGTTTCTTCTTCGTTGTTACATGAAGTGCATAGTGGTGATGTGTTTTTTATTAGCTTAGATAAGTGAGATTTTAGTCCTGTTTTGCCTAGTCTTAATCTTGTGATGATGCGGTCGTCACGTTTACTGTCTAGCTGGAATCCAAAACTCCTTCTTTTCCCCATATCTAGAATACTATGTAGCCATCTACCTCGGTTTTCTTCGTTCCATTCCTTCTCCCATTTACTATCTATTCTGGTTTTAATGATAGAATTCAGTTCTTTGGTTCCTAGTCCTATATGCACGTCAGGTGC